>JAOUQT010064220.1:0-10446 GCA_025769995.1 Xyliphius kryptos
AAAATAAATACAAAAAAAAAACGCCATATCAAGTTATGCGCAGGGTTGATGGTGCTGCATGAAGCTGTTTCCTCCTAATAATACTGACTTGTGTTGTTCTCTCATTCATAAGTCGCTTTGGATAAAAGCGTCTGCTAAATGACTAAATGTAAATGTGTGCACGTGTGTGTGTGTGTGTGTGTGTGTGTGTGTGTGTGTGTGTGTATGAGGGTGGGGTAGCTCCTCGGGGAACGAAGGTGTGTTCACCCGCTGAAACACGGGGAGCTGTAGCTCGCAGTACAAACATTTCTCAGGTTTGTACAGGTCACAGCACTCAGCACCGACGCTGTGTTTACAGATCTGTCTCTGTATGATTACATGACATCATCAGGTCATTAAGCCGACACCTTAATCCACTAACAAATACCCAACTTCATTACTGGGGTCAGAACAGTAGAGAAATGAGTATTAAGGGTCTTAGTCCGTAACTGTAACTGTAAGTGGACCTCGGATTTGAACCCACAACCTTCAGATTAATAACCCAACAACCACTGATCTACTCCCTAATGTCAAAAATAGTAATTTATGACACTAAAAAAATAAATCCAGGTTTCTTCCTTTATTTTGGATTAGGTAGCTAAATTATGAATATGGAGTAGAGAGATGGATAAGAGAGCTATATTTGGAAAATGGATTAGGGAGCTGGATTAGAAAGATGGATCAGGGCAATGTATTAGGAAAATGGATTGGGAATCTGAATTGGGAAGATAGATTAGAGAGATGGATTAGGGAGCTGGATTAGGAAAATGGATTAAGGAGATGGATTGGGAAAATTTGATTAGGAAGATGGATTAGGAAGATAGATCAGAGAGATGGATTGGGAAAATGGATTAGGGGGCTGGATTAGGGAATAGATTAGAGAGATGGATTAGGGATCTGAATTAGGGAGATGGATTGGGAAGATGGATAAGGGAGCTAAATTGAGAACATGGATTAGGAAAATGGATTAGGAAAATGGATTAGGAAGATATATTATGGAGGTGGATAAAATAGCTAGAATAAGAAACTGAATTAGAAAAATTGAGTAGATATCTGAATTGGGAAGATGGATTTGGAAGATGGATTATGTAGCAGGATTAGGAAAATGATTTAGGAAGCAGGATTAGGGTGCTATATTAGGGAACAGGATTACGGAGCTGTTTAAGGAAGATAGATTGAAAGATGGATTAGGGAGCAGGATTAAGAAAATGGATTAGGGAGATGGATTGGGGGGCAGGACTATGGAGCAGGACTATGGAGCTGGACATGGGATGGTGGTTGCTTGGTTATAGATAGGGAGCAGAATGAATAATTAAAGCCATACATATAAACAGTGAGCACAAGCAACGTCTACTACACCAGCGATTCTCAACTGGTGGGTCGCGACCCAAAAGTGGCTTGCAAATTGGGCTGGGTGGGTTGAAGACAGATCATAATAAAAATACATAAAAATAATTAATGCTCATCAGATTTTATTCTTGTATTTTATCTTGAAATAATAAGAGACAGAGAGAGGCACACAACAGACGTGTGCAGCATTCTTGTTGCCATGGTAACCACCATTTGTTTACCGGTTACCCTTCTCTTTAAATTTGTAGTTTTTTTATTTACTTTGCATGCATTTTTATGGTAAAATGTGTTTCTAAATGCTACTGGTTTGTATTCTAATGAAATGGGTTGCGACCTTATAATCATGAAAACATGGGTCCCATTCAGAACCGCTGTACTACCCTCGGTTGGAAAGGCACATGGTTCTACGTGTGAGATTACATTGTAATCTGTAATCTAAGACTTGTTTTTTGTCTGCTCTCTGTACAATTCTGCATTAGCATAAAAGAAAATGACCAAGTTAAAAGTAAATGAGTAAGTAAATAGTACACGTTCTCTTCCAGCAGACGCACACCGCACCGCTGCCACCACCTGACAACACATCCCATCAATCAGTTCGGATTAAACCAACAATTACCCGAGCGAAACAAATCTGTGTGCACTCACACACACGGAACTTGAAAAGAAGATCATTTAAGCTTACAGTAAGCGCTGCAGGCTCGCAGGTGGAACCGACACGGCGTTTATCAGATGTTGCAAAACAAACACGCCGTGGCTTTAGTGAAGCTCCACTCCGTTCAGGATCGGACATGTAGCTGCACTTTAAAACATCCAGCTGAAGGTTATTCAGCCTAATCCACCACGCATCCAGTGGAATGATTGTCATTACTGAAGTATACCCTTATTAAAATCATTACATTATTATTCTCTGCAGGAACAGGAGCATTATCAGATACGTGCTTCAATTTCAGCTAGTAGAATCTCCATACTTCTCCCACTTCCCGAGTAGCTACAAGGCTAATACTTGGCTCTGTGGTTATCTACCACATCCTGGAAAAGCTTGCACCTATTTTTCTTATGTTTTCCACACAGTGCTTTGAGAAGGACCACTTAGCAATATGTCAAAGCGGTGGAAGCGGGCCTGCTGCTGCTTGGTGATCGACTGGTGCCCAAGGTGACACGGTATAATAAGGAACACGCTATAATAAGGTGGCAAAGTGGAACCTGTACATGAAACAGTTTGATTTTGTGGGCCTGGTTTTATAAGGAGTGCAGCCAATGGCACAGTTGCATTGATTTTGGAGAACTGCGGCGTTTGAGACTTTGAGCACATACATTGTTTCTGTGGCAGTCAGTGGAGTGGCAAGACCGGTAACATCATCTTGGTGATGTTTGGTGAGTAAGGTCACAGTGCTGTGGCATGCTCCACCACTATGCCCGCAAGGTGGTGAGCAAATGGCTGGTAGAGTGCGTGCGCCCTGGTCAAGCCAGCGAGATTCGGAGCAGGGGATTGCATTGTGCGGGACACAGTGGCCCTTAAATGTTTCCAGTTCCTGCGACTGTTGATTCAGCCCGAGTCAGAGCGGGTGATGGCACCTACATAAACTGTTCTGGAGTTGTGATGGGAGAATGCGCAACCTGGCAAGTAGCGAGTCATTAAGGGGGCCGGATGCAATTACATATACAGAGCCAATGCAAGTTCTGTGCATGCATGGCGACACCAGCAATATCAATAAACCATGATTTATTTAAGCACTTTGTAGACATTTTCCCGAACACTTGTGGATGCGAATGTGAATGACCACAGACTGGGGTAGTTTTGTTCCGGGTACGAGGTGGTGGAGAGCGGGCCTTCCAAGTACCGTGTGAAAGACTGAGCCAGTGTACCGAGGTAGGGGCCATCGAGTTTGGGCAACTATTCACCCAGCTCATCATTTGTAGAAAGTGTGGCGCTGTAATGCTGACTGTAGGGGGAGCCCTCTCAACTAAGTACTCTGCAGAATTTAACCCTTTCAGCTTTGCTGCTCTAGTTAGTTTTACTGAAGTCACATGGTGCACTCTGTCAATCAAACTCGGTGTACTACATAATAACTGAGCTTCATTAGCTTTGCCTGCTTTTCTTATCTGTTTTCTTAGAAGTATCATCAGCTCTTTATCCATAACCACGATCACCACGGCAACGACAATTACTGGAATTCTGTTGGTATTGCAGTCCTGCAGGATGGCCTCACTGAACTCATATGAAAAAAATCTCTGATTATTACACTGTGAGGAGCCTTCCCCCCTTTGAGCCCTGGTCCTCTCAAGGTTTCTTCTTTAAAAAATAATTTAACCAGGAGTTTTTTTCTTGCCACTGTGGCTTCACCTTGCTCTTTGGGGATTCAGGCTCAGAACTCAGAACGCTGCTTTGAGACAACGTACTGTTTTACCAAAAAAGTAAATGAACTTGAACCTGTACCATGGACAGCGTGCATACCAGACCTAATACCTCAGGGCACGTGCATATAATACATACCACGCATGTAATGCACCTCAGCTGACATGTGACCTTTACAAACTATTCCATACCATAGCACTCTTAACCCCGTATAAATGCAACATACACAAAGCAAACCTACAGCCCTGGATCTCAAGCAGCTGCAACGTTGAGAAACAAGGGGAAGCCCCTGTCAGTAAATTCTGTGTTCTAATGCCACGTTGCACAGTTTCACTGCTTTTTAACCCAGCATTTCTCAAATGTGGACACGTTCTGGGTGGGTTGCCGACAGCTTGTAAAAAATAAAAAATAAATTTAGTGTTCATCAATTTTATTTATGAAAATACCGTTTCCCTTGTTTCGGTCTAAATCACCTGACGTGATCATCTGACATAGACAAGTCTCATTGTCCCTGTTAGGTTTCTCTTAAGAAATAAAAGTAATGCTTTACCTTTAGTGCAATCATGGGAGCAAAAACAGTTTGTGGCTCCAGCAGCGCATGAAAGAAAAAGAGCAGAAACACTATCGAGTTCATTCATTCATTCATTATCTTGCGCTTATTCCTTTATGAGGGTCGCGGGGGGGTTCCCATGCCCATCCAGGGGAGAACGTTTCGGGCGCTGGGCAGTTACACCCAGGACAGGGCGCCAATCCATCACTGGGTCACTATCGATTTGAAGAAGGAAATCATTCAAAACGCTGAAATCGGCCGTGTAGTCGAAAAGTTGCCGTCCAAGGCTTGTCAAGGCAATGATCAAGGCGGCATGGAAGGTGCTGAGACCTGCCACTTTTTTTGCGAGGGGAAGCTCGATGTTCATCAGTGACCCAAATGACACCCCGGTTGACTACACCTGGAGAGTGAACTTTAAAAGCTCGCAGGCAGACAAAGTTGGAGACATGGGCATGGAGGCAGAGGACATCGGATTGTCTCCCTCTCCCCCGCAGTGGATCGTACACACAGACATCTCTCCACCCCTGGCAAGAAAGCTTGTTCATTGGTGTGAACTCCTGTCAGTGTTTTTCCAGGCTCACTGCTTTTCATCCAAGACGTTCTACAAACCCTTCAATCGAAGGGTTCCGTCAGGAAGAACCTCTGCTGTAAAACTGTGCCACATGCGGGTCTTCCGCTACAGAAGAAGATGAAGAGTTGTTAGAACTCAGTATTTTTGACCAAGTACATGTTTCAGAACACAATACAGCGACCAAGAGTGCAGTTTCACACCATCCAGCCGTTTAAGCTTTCTGTTTGAACATGCTGTTTGTATACATAATGTTGGCGGGAAGGCAAAGTAAATCTTCTCATGTCGTGTCTTCTGGATCAACATGATCCGATTTGCCAGTTTCCTGAAAACAGTTGGCCACAGATTGATCGCAGTAAGATCTGATTGGAGATTCATCTTCCATCTGCCTTCACAAAGCCGTGTGGGGGAGTGGGGAGTCACTCCTCCTGTAGAGATCCAGCAGCGGCCGATGAAAGAAAGCAGTCAGCAGCTGGTGACCCTCATCATACCTGGAAGCAAGAGCGAGCAGTGGAGCTGGCAGCGACTACAATGGGAGACTCACTGACAGAACATGCAGGTAAAATAAACCACATGTGTCAGAGCACTAAACCTCGTGTTGCTCGGGGCAGGAACACTGCAGCAGAGGAGAGGAGGTGGAGGTGCAAAATGTGCACTTACATATAATCCTATAACATGAGATATTAGGAATTTAACCGGAGTCTCTAAAACTTATTCAATCAGTTGTAAAACGACCCTGACCTTTGATACATGCACTTTAATAATCTTGTACTATAAACAAGTTGCTCGATCAGAGCGAGGCATTATGGGTCCTATTTGTAATGGCGCTTGTTCAGGCCCAGGTTTTTAAGCTTTCACGGAGAGCAAAGACAAGTGTGCAGGGCAAGTGGAGGTTCCAGCGGCAATGGATGGAGCAGGATGACGCGGGGGTGTGTTGCTCATTGTGGAGGAAAACGGGAAGGCATATGTTGCAACGTGATGGGGAACCTGTTGCGTTTGCGTGGCCATCAGAAGTGTTTGCTGACCAGGATGGCACGCATGTGGTCCGCCGCTGGAGAGATGATGCTTGGAGCTTGTTGGCAGACTGAGTTGGAGCCACATGCATGGAGGCAGGAAACATCAGAAACATCCACAGCCCACACCCCTCATCCCTGAACAAATCTGGATAGAAGGGCAGCTTGTAGAGCAGTGTAGTAGCACTGTAGTACTTGTGGGGAGAAGAGGCGAAAGTATAAAGGCAAAAGTAAAAGCGGTAACAACATGCCACGGGTAGAGAGGGCAGGCATTGAGCTGCAGGATGCGACGGCACAGCAGATCCATCGTCAACACAATGGAGTTTTAATGTACAGCTACTAACTCTCATTTCTTTATGGCTGTGTTTTGAGCATAACATACAAAAAACTAATCAGCGTGTCACTCGTTGTTCCCTTCAAGAAAAAGGTGGCGCTTTAATTTTGGCGTATTGCTATTTGAGCGGTGCAGCAACCTACCAGTTGCACTGTAACATGAGGTTCTCCATGCCATGTTCCAGTGAATGCAGAACACATTGTAAGGTGTAGACTATGTACAGTATATACATTCTCTGAACAGATGCAGTGATATTTAGTGTTCAGTTCCATTCAGCGTTGAGTGGCTTTGGCTTTGGATTCACCACTGAGATGAACATCTGACTGTTGATGTCTGTCAGAGTTTAATACTACAAACACAACAAAAATGATATACACTATTTAAAAAAAAACTGATCTATTAATCTACAGTACATAGACCAAGAGGAGTGTGTCCTCCACATGTAACCCGTCTGTACAGTGACACACACATATACACACACTAAGTGAAAAGAGCACACGTTTGTGCGTCCACATTATTTTGGACATATGTCTTTGAGTGTTCACATGATTTTGGACGTTTTAGGGCGTCAACATGATTTTGGACACACATCTAGACGTCCCCATGATTTTGGACATGTCTTCAAGCATCCACATGATTTTAGACATGTCTTTGGGCGTTCACATGATTTTGGACACCTCTTTGGGCGTCCACATGATTTTAAACACGTCATTGGGTGTGAACATGATTTCTGACACGTTCTTGTGCATCCACATGATTTTATCCATGTCTTTGGACATCCACATACTTTTGTACATGTATTTGGGCGTCCATATGATTTTGGACATGTGTCTTTGGGTTTCCACATTATTTTGGACACATGTCTTTGGGTCTCCTCTTGATTTTCGACATGTCTTTGGTTGTCCACAAGATATTGGACATGTCTTTGAGCGTCCACATGATTTTGGACGTTTTAGTACGTCAACATGATTTTGGACACACATCTAGACTTTCACATGAATTTGGACATGTCTTTAAGCGTCCACATGATTTTGGACACATCTTTGGACACATCCACATGTACACATGATTTTAGCCATGTCTTTGGACATCCACATACTTTTGTACACATATTTGGGTGTCCATATGATCTCGGACACGTTTTTGGGCATTCACATGAATTTCGACATGCCTTGGGACATCCACATACTTTTGGACACACTTCTTTGGGCGTCCATATGATTTTGGACGTGTCTTTGGGTTTCCACATTATTTTGGACACATGATTTTCAACATGTCTTTGGTTGTACACAAGATATTGGACATGTTGTTGAGAGTCCACATGATTTTGGGCGTCCATATGATCTCCATGGTTACAACGCACACCAAACACAGTTCACAGCAGCATTTCTGAAGTAAGTCCTATAGGGAAGTGTTCGAATCGTAAAGGTTTCGTAATCAGCGGAACACGTTCTGCAGGTAAAACACATCAACACATGTTTTATTAAAGACTCCACCGTTGTCTGAGCTTTGATGAATTATGTAACACCTTCAGGGATTTAAACACGAGGAGCAACGTCAGTCCCTCCTTCCCCATCAATCAGCACAAACACTCCAAATAAACCATGAGGAACAAGTGGGGCGCCACCACATGATCCCACATCAGGCTGTTAAAATTGAGCATCTTCAGTTTTAGGGAGAAGATAGCACAAAGCATGTGAGCGCAGACAGGCACCCACAAACGTAATGGTTAAAAATAAACGAGTCAAATAAGAAAGTCCTGAAATGTCTTTATTGTTTAAATCTCGGTTTAATTTAGCTGTATTGTTAATTCATGTGTTCTGCTTTTCTTTAGTTCATTAGTGTGTCTACGAATTGTGTTTTACTTTTTAAAGGTATCGTTTATAGGACAGTAGTGAAGCCTGAAATGTTCTACAGCTAAGACACAGTGTGCGGCAGGGCTGGAGTGACTAGAGGGGAAATGCGTAGCCGACGGCAACGGATGTTAATTAGAGGTCATTAATTCACCTGCCGGAGGGGCAGCTAAAAATCAGTGTGCTGTGTTTAAATGAGGTGGCCGCACATGAGCAGCTGCTCATGACCGTCAGATCCACCATCCAACAGCTGCAGATAATATTATTTTATTGCAGTTTAAGTCGTTTGTCCGTTCACCATCGGTCTCAACCCCCACACCAATGGTGCCGAGACGATGAGGAAGTATGCAGCCTACAAAGATGGACTCCATGTGCATGTCCTCCAACGACCTACAGGCGATCAAATCAAACTTTGTTTGTCACATGGATAGTTATAGTACCACAAGCACTTAAATACATTGGTCTGGTGCATTCAGCCAAATGTAACCCACTCTGCAGGGACCGTCTGTCCAGTTGGGTGCTGTTTCTGAACCAGTTTATAATGTTCCCTGTGAGGACGCTTTAGACGCTGCAGGAGTAGAAGTTCCACAGAACCTTGGAGGACACTGCTGGCCCACTGACGCCAATGGCGAACTGCATGTGAACCAAACTGAAACATGCATTTGGCTCACATGTTCCAAAGCATATCTGGGCCACATCTGGTAAAGGTGTGGCAGCATGTGCTTGCATATGGCACCTTTGGTTGATGTGTGGCCCTACTCAGGTTTATATACGGACCACACCTTGCACCCGGGAATTGTTCTCCCAAGTACTGTCTAGATATCCACATGATTTTGAAAGTGATGGACGTGGGGACATAAATTGCTTGGATTTGGGCGGGGTCTCTGCAGAGATGCTGTTTGGTGCATACGTGGAAGAACTTAAAGGGGAGGAGTCAGATCTCCTGCCACATACAAATGTCAGATCCGCAAATTTTAGTCCTAGTATTCAAATGAAGTCAAGCGCTTCTGCTTGGCAGTTTATAGCTAAAGAAAAATATCCAAACATAAGAAAATGTGCCACATATCTAATTTTGGACCAACTTCCTAATGTGAATCAGGCTTTTCCCAACATTAAAATAATGATGTCCAGATATTGGTGCACCCTCAATGATGATCATTAAGAAGCATGCTTCAGCATTGGCATCAGCAGCTACTGTTCAAACTACTCCCACCTGGCTGACAGCATTTAATGCAGAATTTCAGAGTAATAGTGGTTTTCACTGGATTTTAATATTATCAACAGGATGTGTGTAAAAAGGGTTCAACATTAAAGCTTTATTTAAAAAAGATGAACCCTGGTAGATCATCAGAAAAAGATCTGGAGGTTTGATCCAAGAGGCCGTATATGTTGCCTTTGTGTTGTTTTGAGAAAGGGTCCTCAAACCCCTACTGATGTATGTATATCTTTAAACTAGAATTATAAATCCTTTGGGATTTACCCAACCTGAGCTGAACAGTGCAGTGGAGTGGTGATGGTCATCTGATCACATGATGTTACCGTGATCTTAAGAACTTCACGTGAACATTTAAACAGTGGTCTTGTTATTATTATTATTTTAAAGTCATTTTAAATTCTGAAGTATGAGACGAAGACGTAAGTCAGAAAGATTCCGGTGTTTTTTGGATTCGATTGCATTGTATTTCACCTCCACCCAGCACTCATTCTCTCTCACACTGCCTCACTCTGGAACCCTTTTATTTCATCTGGGTCAAAAAGTGGAGCAATAGCAACAACACATAATTGTCTTAAAATATCCTCGAGGCTCCCAAATGATTCGGGAATGTTTTCATTATTTCTCTTACAGGATTTTCATGAAACTTTATGAGGGATTAGAGTAGATGTGGCAACCACTGCTTTTGAGAGATTATTTTAAATCTTGCAAATGTTTATAAGGAATACCCAAGCTGCCTTTTTGGGGAGAACTTTTTTATTATTGGTTTTGATTGAGTGATGGCTTTGGAGTTTATAAATTTCAAATGAACATATTATTATCGAATGACCAAAAGAATGAGATTGCGAGTACAATCGGCTGAAATGAGTTTCCTCCGCAGGGTGTCTGGGCGCTCCCTTAGAGATAGGGTGAGAAGCTCGGTCATCCAGGAGAGACTTTGAGTACCTCTGCTACTCCTGTGCATTGAAAGGATCCTGTTGAGGTGGTTCGGGCATCCGGTAAGGGTACCCTAGAGCGCCTCCCCATGGAGGTGTTTCAGGCAAGTCCAACTGGGAGGAGACATCGGGGAAGACCGATGGATGAGTGCTCCAGCATCAATGTGTGGCATGGAAGATGCTCTGCTGCAGACAGGAAAGCTCTGCAGAGGGTGGTGAAGGCTGCACAGAGGACTGTTGGAGTCAGTCTCCCCAC
>JAOUQT010064230.1:0-10446 GCA_025769995.1 Xyliphius kryptos
GATGCTAACTGCATTTCATTGGCTCTGTACCTGTACTCTGCACAATGACAATAAAGTTGAATCTAATCTAATCTAAAAAAAATCTAATTTAGGACCAGGTAATTCAGAGGCTTAAATTCCCCTAGCATGCTACACTGTCCACACACTAATCCATACAGGCTTCTCAGATTTTCTTTAATGTTAATGTTCCAAAAGGAAAATTGCTCACTTGTCCAATTCAGTCATTGTGTTTGCAAATTAATTGTGTTCTCTAATCCAAATCACAAACTCAGTTGTGTTGAGATGGTTCCATTCACTTCCTGAAGAAACACATCCCATAATAACTTATGTGTCTATTTTTAATGTCTGTTCAATGTACATGGCTGCAAGTGTAAATGATCGTAACTGTTAATTTTAAGTACAGAATTTTCAAGGGCATATACAGATAAGGTCCTGGTGTGACTTAATAGTTTTCAGCAACAGCCTAATGACCTTGGTGTGTGGGATACAGAGATAGGAAAATCAATGATCCAAGGTTCCCTATAGAGCTTTCAGAGATGTGCAGGTACAGAAATTTGTTTGGCTCGGTAGCAGGTTGTATAGGAAAAATATATGCAGCAACATGTGAGAGGAATCAAAAAAGCATAAGGAAAAAGCACCCAATTTGCTGGATATTCTGGCATCATATCTTTTTTCTGTATAAATTAAAAATTAAAACATTGTGCATATAATAATATCTTCATCTTCAATAAAATATTAATCTATACCTGCTAGGTCCATAGACTGAAAGCATTTATTTTTGTGACCGGATGGTAATAAATTATAGCAGCAGGTTCTGCTAGAGGGGAAAAGTGGCCTTGTTTCATTAATTTTTTTTACGGCAGTATAATACAGCAAGCCCATCGTATAAGAGATCTGTAACAAACTAGTGGAACTCAACTCATTTTTAGTCCTTAGCCTGACAATAGATTCTAAAATAAGACATCTCATTTTCCATTGCTTGAAGGAGGAAGTCATTACAAATAGATTTCTCAGAGTATAAATGAGTCTTTGTCATAGAAAGTCACTGGAGGATTTTTTTTTTTAGAAATTCTTTTGGAAATGGATTTGAGGAACCTCATTCATGATGTGAATGGTACAGTTTAATGTTATTTATAATTAGAATATTGTGGTTAAATAAAAATTCTGAAGCAGACATAATCATCCATTTGTACTTAAAGCATATAGTAATAAAAATGTAATTTCACTATAGTACATCTGAAAAATCACAATGAATGATCTCTGGGTTGGGAAAACTTTAAGGTGTATTCTGCTATAATGCTCCAGTTACTGTTTCCATCACAATAGACTCTTATACATAAGGTGTTGATTTGTCCACTGCAGAGCTGCCAACGTGTATACGTTGACAGTAAACAGATCACTGTTATATATTACTGTTAGTTATAGAACCATGTATTAGATGTATACAGATTACATCCCAAATGAGGATGGGTTCCCTTATGAGTTCCTTTCAAGTTTCCTTGTTCCTTTCAAGGTTTCTTCCTTACTCACTCAGGGAGTTTTTACTTGCCACCTTTACTCATCTGGGATAAAATGTTTTGTGTAAAGCTGCTTTGGGACAATGTCCATTGTTAAAAACACTTTATAAATAAAATTGAATTGAATTGAATTAATGTTGTTGGTTTTACTGTAATGTTATAAATAATTTTATAATTAAAGCCGCTTTACTCCTGGTTTGTTTCCATACCATGAAATCACTAGTACCAACGGTGGACTAATCATTAGCAAACATCCAGTTGAAGATCAGATAACGGCTGGCCAAGTGTGGTTGATCCAATTGGCGACCACTGAAAAATTACATCAGCTCTCTAGCTCTCCAGCTAATGTAATGGTCATGGAATGACTTGCATATAGAGGACCTATTTGATATCTTGTCTCTTCCCCAATCGAAATGTGCTGTAAGTATTCGTAACCCAGTATCTGAACCATATTGATAATGTCAAGTAATGTCCAAAATTCTGGTGCATTTTTTTAGGGCTCTAAATATTACATTTGTAGGGGGATTAGGGATACTTGTAACAGTTTTGCAGCCTGGATAGCGCAGTTGGTAGTGTGCACTGCCGGAAATAGCCAGGCGCTTTAATACCTGTGTTCGTCTCCCTGGAGCTGCAACAGAAACTGGGAGGCTCAGTCAACTTATCCCTATCTCACGAAGCACATCTGTGCCAACCATTGCAAAGTGATAATGGCTTTTTTGTAAAGTTTACACAGTTTTTATTTTATTATTTGGTAAAATGAAAAGCATTTTTTTAGATTTAAATACTAATAACGTTTACTAGCCACATAAAAAAGGTTCTTACTACGAAAATTAATCTACAAATTTTCAGTTAATATTAGACCATAAATGTGTGGGACTGGTTTTGACTGTGAATTAGACTCACACGTGTGACTCAATGAATCAGAGTTCAGGTACTAAATTAACACATTTTAATCAAATCTGAATATTTGAATCACTTAAATTCTGTCACCTAATGTGCTTGATCTGCTGGGTTTTACTTTTCATCCTTCTAGAAACACCTAAAGTAGTTATAAAACTACTTGAGACCTACAGGTTTTTTTTTACAATTATCTTCAAATTCTCATAACCACTTTATAATCTTCCCTCTTTCACCCGTACCAAACTAATACTATCTAAATAAACTCATAATTTTTATGTAATTATTGGAGATATTGGCAAGAGACATAACCATTGATTTATCAGACCATTTATCAGTTTATGTTTGTGCTGCTGCTAGGGGCGATTATTTTTTTACAAATAATGCTATGGTTGTTAAGTAGAGAGTTAGAGAGCAGTACTTGTGATTACAGGCAATCATGCTGTCAATAGATATTATTTAGACTATTATATATTAATAGTTGGCTATCGTTAAAAGAATCCAGCTAATGTTTCCATATTCAAAAAGGATCAGAATTATGCAAACATCATCTTTATTATAGAATTAGATACATTTATTTATGCATATGGAAACGCAATATATTTTCTGGTTTTTCCCTAAAGGCGTTTCTTCCTTTAAAACATTGCGCATGACACTTCTTTCTGACAATGGACACACTAAATACTTATTCACTTTTGAACAGAGTGTGAATAAAAACCAATCATTACAGTTGATTTACAATCACTAGAAATGAAGTCATTAGTGTAAAAGACAGTCAGCCGAGATGTAGAAGTGCAATACATAACCCAAACTGCTTTATGACAACCGTCCAGGGTGGTAGAGGTTGTGTAATGATGTGGGGTAGGTTTTCCTAAAACACACTGTGTCCATTATCAATAATCAGTCAATCACTGCTGACCTTGTGCATCCATTCATGAACAGAATTATAATTGTCTTAATCTGGATATGACAGGTCACTGTTCTTTATTGACATTTGCAGTTTCCAACATCTTCAGTAGCTCATGATATATAGAATCGAGGCTTTTATGACCTGACATTAGTAAGGTCTCCAATCAAGTGCTCTGTAAGTGTATATGTGTGTTGTTCATTGCTATTTTTAATCTGAGTTACAAATAACACATTTTTTTCCCTCCTGTTTGTTAATTAAAGTGCAATCCGATATATTGTTCCATTTAATTTAAACCAGAACTCTTGCTAGTTTTCATAATAATAATTATTATACATATTCATACATGTAAGCTTGCGATGAGAAGAGTGTCTATTTCAACATAACATAAACCTGTACCTGAGTTTAAAACAAATACAGTAATATTTAAAAAAGTTGCTTTGTGTAATGACATCTGACATTTTGTAAAACGGTGCATCTACATTATATATTGGCAGTGAGCTGTGTACACTTTAAACAGTTAAATGCTACACTCTGCTTAGGTTTTTACTAGCATTGTTTAATTTTAAGAACCCAGAAATGTCTAAGCTGAAAGTGAATGAAAGTCATTCATCATAAACACGTAAATAAGGGTCATATGGCAGCATTTGAAAGTCACGGTATAGGGAATAATTATATTAAACTGCTTGTTACCAAGCCTAGTTTACAAAACAACTCTGACAGTAATGCACCATGAGGGTATGATTAAATGTAGGGCATAGAGCCAGGAGTGGACATTCTGCAGATCCATCCAGGACATTAGGCCTTTCTTTCTTTAATGTTAAAACCCTGAACATGCTTGTGTGTTTTTTTATATGGATGCCGCTCAAAAACTATTTTATATAGCAAGTTGATCTCTAGGAGGCACATTAGCCTAGCTCAGAACAATTTATTTGTGTAGTCATGCCAACTGTAAGTAATTAAGTTAAGCAAATTAGTCTCTTTTATTTTATTCTAATTGTCATGAAGTTTTCGATTTTATTGTCAAGTTTTAAAGGTTTCAAAATTTCAACAGAATTAATAAATTGTCTTGACCACGCACGGCACAGTGGTGTGGGTATCACTTCCGCCTTCTAGCAAAAGCGTCCCATGTTTGATTCCCGGGTGGGCTCTCAAAGGATCATAATTATGCAAACATCATCTTTGTTTTGGAATTAGATACATTCATGCATATGGAAACGCAATATCTTTGATATTACCGGGTGGGCTCTTTGAATCCCGTCTGGGTGCATGTTCTCTCTGTGTCCATGTGGGTTTTCTCCCACTGTTCAAAGACATGTGTTAGGCTATTTGGTGTTTCTAATTTGCCCTATGTGAGTGTGTGTGTGTGCCATACAATGGAGTGATGCACTGTCTAGGGTTCTTTATGCTTTGCACCGTGTTGCTGGCTAGGTACTTACTTGCTTACCTACAACCATAACAAGAATCAAGCGGGCATAGAAAATGAATGAATGAATGAATGAATGACTATTAATAATAGTTATTATAAGTTACATATTAATAGCGCCTTTCAGAAAACTAAGGTCATGTTACATTAATAAGAGGAGAATCAAAATAAAGGTAATACAGTAGCCAGTATGTTCAGAGCTTGACAAACAACGTGGGACAGTTGTTAAGTAGTCCACAGCCATTTTGGGAGAAAGCCAAATTGTGTCCAGAGCTTTCAAAAACACTGGTGCAATTTCTCCATGCACAAAGTGTGAACAGCCACATCCAGTAAATACACAAAACCTCTGCATGAGACATTGAGATGAAGCTGGAATAGAAGGATAACCTTAAACTTAATTATAACTTAAATTAAATTAAATACATAAAGTAAAAATGTGTGAAAAGCTCCAACGAGGAGCGGCAGTCAGCTGTGCAAGCGTACCCACCGGAAACTGTAAACCTTGAGTTAAGTTTAATCGAGTTGTACTTTTTAAGGCAGCAACTAAACTTATCTATTTATTTCTAAGGTAATTATCTTGTGAGATAAAGGATCAGACTTCATGAAATTTCACATGCTACATCACTATTCTTTAGAGGGATGCCAAATATCATTAGATTTTGTAATCTGCCCTACGATGTAGTGGCACTCTGTCTAGGGTTGTTCTTGCACTTGTGCCCAGGTTTGCCAGGTGGGCAATCTTCTTAGTGGTCTTAGTTTTTAAATATTAAATATCTGTGTGAGTTTGATTTTATGGGATTTTTCAGCCATTCCTCTTGTGTCATTCATTAATTTTGGCCTTTGATTTGCCTGCTTTATGCTTGACTGAACATTAATTTGTGGGTATAATGAGTGATGGTGTTCTTAGTGCTGCTGATGGTGCGCGCAGAATATATGGGCGACTTCTCATTACATTTCACAGATGGTACTAAATCAGTGGTTTCCAGTCTTTTGTGCAATTGACTCCAACACCACTCCAATAACTTCTCTACTGTCACTCAGTAATGCACTGGTTAGAATGTATTGCATAAATAATCTGTATTTTGAAGTGTTTCTCGTTACATTCATGTCCTGAACAGAAATGTTTTTTTTTAATAACCACTCTGTTGTTATTATTGTTATTCTAATATAAAAATGTTCAAACATAGAGCACTGTTATAAATAATGGTTGGTAATTCATGGTATACTTGTTTAATACTAGTTAGGATTTTGGGGAAGTGGCCGCTGAGCAGGAACAACACTAGCCAGGATGCCATTTTATTCTAGGGGCACACACATAGAAACACACTCACACGCTATGGGAAATTTCAAGACACTAATCAGCTGAACGCATGTATTTGGGCTGTGTGAGGTAACAGAAGCACCCGGTGGAAACCTGCATGGACACAGAATAACCATACAAATGCCACAAAGTAATCCAGGATGCCCCACCGGGGAACTGAACCCGTGACCTTCTTCCACTGAGGCAGAAGCGCTTCACAGCCCTTTTTGTCAAGACACTGTACTGAACCTTTCTTTCAAGATTTGTAATAATCCTTGTCAATTATAAATGTCTAATGTTCAGGGCGAACGCTATGATAGAGCCTATATAAGTAATGAAATGCCTCCTAGAGTTATAGCTGGCAAAAGAAGATGAGCCCATTTTGTGATTTTTTATACAGAAGCATTCCTGTATGTGATGCCGTGCCAAAGATCACGGGCACCCAGTATGGTTTTCCACCCTTGACCCATACGCACATAGTTTCGTTCACTGTAGATGATGATATGTTCAAACTCTTTGTAATTTTACACTGTCAAACTCCTTTCTGACATCGCTCCGCTATTTGTCGGCACAGAATTAGGGGGATTGATGATCCCCTTTCCATCTTTACTTCTAAGAGCCGCTTCCACTCCAAGATGCTCTTTTTATAACCAGTCATGTTAATGACCTATTGCCAATTGACCTAATGAGTTGCAATTTTTGTACATTTAACTTTTCCAGCCTATTGTTGCCCCGTCCCAACTTTTTTGAGATGTGTTTCTGTCACGAAATTTTAAATGAGCCAATGTTTAGCATGAAATTTCAAAATTTTTCACTTTAAACATTTGATATGTTGTCTTTGTTCTATTGAGAATACAATATCAGTTTTTGAGATTTGTAAATTATTTCATTCCGTTTTCATTTACAATTTGTACTTTGTCCCAACTGTTTTGGAATTGGGTTTGTATTACATATAACAATTTTTTACTGTCAATTTACTATATAATTCCTAATTCTTGTCATTTTTAGGCAAAATATTTACGCTTACTTACTTATATTTACTGCTGTAGCATATCATGTAGCATATTCTGTAATTGCAAAATCAATTGGAGCATATTGCTTTCATGGAAGGATTCTGCACTCACTTTACATAACCACCTGCTAAGTGGGTGTTAAAGTATATCAGTGTGTGCTGATAGCATAAGAGGTCACAAAAGCCCCTTACTTATAAAGTCACAACACAGTATGCATATGTGCCACACATTTGCTCGTTTCAGCTCAATGGGTTCGAGCAAATCCCAGGAAGGGGCTGCAACATGAAGGTCAAATGGTGTGTGGCAAAACTCCTAAATAGGAGGCTTATATCTGAAAATGCTAAAAGCTGTGCTAAATCAGTCATGCTGATTAATATTCCACCATGGAGACCCCTAACTGTGATCAGCCAAAAGAAACTTTTACAGAAGATCAGTCAAATGTTGCACTGTAAAATAATTGCAAAAGTATTTGCACACTAATTCTTTTAAAGATATTAAGCTTAGCTAGTTATCAAGATATAAATATATGATTATAGATTTGATGAAAGAAAAGAAATTGCTGTATTACTATGCATTATCCTTAGTTATATATCCATAATTTTTAATAATCAGAGAACAATTTGCTAATTATGAATATAATACTGTATAATGCACAATTAATGTATAATTGCACAGACTATAAAATAAAGTTAGATATTTCATCAGCAGATGATGCTATTCAAAATGTAAAACCATTCATTCATTTATTTATATTCTTCCGCAAAAGAAGAAGAAAAATTCACATGAGGTTGATGGCCAACTGGTGCCCACCTGCCAACTCTGGGCGCAGGGGCAGGAACAACCCTAGAGTGGCCACAATTTCATCGTAAGCCAGACACACATATATTTATGCACTATGGGCCACTTTAGGCCAAACTTGCATGTCTTTGGAATGTGGGAGTAAACTACAGTACCTGGAGAAAACCCATGTGAACACGGGGAGAACATGTACTCCACATTGAAATTTCCCATGTTATCTCACCCGGAGATTGAACCCAGGCCATTCTTTCTGTGAGGTGACAGCAATATCAACTGCATCGTTATAAAAGCATTTGATATGAAAAAAACAACAACTAGTAACCTAAATTATCACTAATCATTGATCATTTTTATAATGATGTATTATTACTCCAGTGTGTTTTACCACTACCTGTTTTTGCTCTTTTTAAAATTACAAATAATTTGTATATGTGCTACATAGACTAGGCTGGTAGTCAGCTAATGACTATCTGCTGTTTTGTCATTATCTCAGTATAAACAGCAGGTAGTTAATGCAGAACTTAAAAAAAAACAGCTTGCAGCATCTGTCATAAAAGGCTTTCTCATAGTGGGTTTAAATCCTCATAAACCACATATAGTTTTTAGAATTAGCAAAGAATATTAGCCATTATACTCCTGGGAATATGTATTAATCCAGCTGTGCTGCAGGGAAAGGCATGCTGTGGTTTTATGAAGTATGTTATTGTATGTGATTTTTATTTCATTCATTAATTCAGAAAATGTCTCATTTTTTTAGACAGAACTTTTATAAGCCACCATTATTATATCTTATGTCTATTATATTGAATTGCATTATGTTACAGTATATTATACACACTATAACACACAAATTAAAACAAAACACTATTAAACATTCAAATATATATATATATATATATAATGCATTATTCCGTTTAAAATAATGTTTAAGAAAACAGCTGCATCTATTATGAGATGGAGGAGTGCTCAGTGTCTGTGCGTCTGCCCAGGAGCATGCAATTTTATTAGAATTATTCATTAGTAGAAAGAGTGTGGGTAAGAAAGCTAAGCTATCATATGAAATGCATGCTGTGTGCAGGCTTCCAAAAACAAATTAACTTGTCCAATTAAGTTGAATTAAAATGTATTTCTTGTTAACGTCTAGAAGCCGAAAGGTTGGTGCCAGTTTGAACATTTGTTTTCTGTTTGCGTTCAAAATAATTAATTTGAGGTTCCAACTCATGTGGGGGCAAACCGGTGGCACAGTGGATAGTGTTGTTGACTCACAGCAAGAAGGAAAATTAGTGTGCAGAGTTTGCATGTTTTCATCGTGTTTACGTGGGTTGTGCTCCTGTCATTAACATTGCTATAAATGCAGAATGTGACATTCAATCAATCAATCAATCAATCAATAAACAAACAAGCAAACAAACAAACAAACATCCTATTCATGTGTTTGGTTTTAGAAATATTTTCAAATCATATTTGTAATTCAAAAATTTTAATATGAAACAAAAGGCTGATGTTGATGTGGTTGTATCATTCTCTATGTCTTTCATTTTCACTCCCACCTGTTCACACACACAAATACACACGCATACACGTGTCACTGTGAGGATCTACATGCACTGGAAGTAATTTTATGTTTCAAATAATATTGTTTAGATTCAGTAACTGTAATGAAGATAAGGTTTTGGCCTAATATTAATAAATGCAAATTGCTAAACTTCAAAACAAACAAAGCTTGAAAACAGTCATTAGAGAAAATAAAATATTCCCTTTTAATGGCATGTATGTTGTCTAGTTCTCAATCTGTATCAGCATTGACTGAACTCATATCTAGAAACATGGGAACTTTTTTGCAGAGTTTTACCTATTTTTGCTTCTGTAATGTCTATAAATGCCATTATAGCCTAGATGCATTTCTTTTGTGCAGTTATAAATAATTTAGCACTTAATTTCTCTGGTATATCTATTTTTATGATTTGTTTCAGAAAGAATTAAAAAAAGCATCTAACACACAACATATTAGTACTTTGCAACTCAAACATATTTTACACACAACTGCATCTTCTTGCTTGTGTACATTTAAAAATAGTGGTTCATTGACATAACGCATCAGACATACACTATATTTACAAAAGTTTTTGCTTACCCATCCGTTTCACGCATATAAATTTAGGAAAACTGCTTTTGTCTAATCATGCACCGTATACATGGAATTTGTTACAGAAAGATTGAATATTATCTAATTTCTTTAAACGATTTTAAATCCAGACTGAAAGTTTTTGAGGCTGTGTAACTGTGTAACGTATTTGCTGCATTTTTGGCCAGGACTCTGAGGTTCTTAACGTCAATGGGATATTTCCTGGTAAAATAAAGTTGAAATAAAATGATAATTATTGGAATCAGCTGTTCCAATCACTTCCACTGCCACAGGTGTATAAATGCTTCAGCATACAAAGACATTTTGGACACTTCCGTGCTCCCAACTGTGTGGGAACAGTTTGGAGCTGGCCCCCTCCTCTTCCAACATAACAATGCACCAGTGCACAAAGCAAGGTCTATGAAGACATGGATAACAGAGTCTGGGGTGGATGAACTTGACT
>JAOUQT010064239.1:0-10445 GCA_025769995.1 Xyliphius kryptos
CACCCAGATAGGGATTCGAACCGGGAATCCCCAGCGCTGAGAGGCGAATGTGCTAACCACTAAGCCACCGTGCAGCCACGGTTTTAAATATGTGAATGCAGCCCAATCTGTATGTGAGTGTAAAAAAATTAAAACAAGGCTTAGATTTGTAGGTAGCTCTTGGGTTTAACATGCTTTTTGTGCATGTCTGCAAGTAAGGGATGTGCAATTTTTGGAGAGAATAGCATCAAAAGGGCAAAACCAACAAAAGCCAATAAATATATCTTTAGTAGTTTTAAATCTTGCTCCATATGCTTGCATTAGGAACATAGATTCTGGCCCAAACAGGGCTGTCTTGTTAGTGATCCTGAAAGAAGATGAGCAGTAGCAGCACTTTATTGCTTTCTCATCCCTCAGTGCTTGCAGTGTTCAGCACCAGTAACCTAATTTCTCACAAAAGCCAATGGAAAAAGGGAAGAGTGAAGGGTTTGCAAGATAGAATGCAAGGTATCTATTCTGGTAAAGAGAGTAGTACATAGAGAGTAGCAAAAGAATGAAGCGCACGATGCAATTGCCTTGGTGTTACAGTAAAATTGCAAAAAATACCTAAGCCAAAATGATTTTTAAAAATAATCTGTAGTATTAAATTACCTTTAGTGACAATTATCCCAACTTCACGGTTGAAGTCAGGACATAGATTTAAACACTGGAGCAATAACGCAATAAGATATAACAGGTAGTGCATTATTGTAAATAAATCACAGGAAAGAGGTGTTGTTAGGCACGACGCATAGCGGCATCACCTTCTTCTCTGTGATTTATTCAAAATAATACACAACCTTGAATGCCTTATTTTTTCCCATAACTATAATAAAAAAACAAGGTTTAATTCATAAATGTGTTTATTAAAAGCGGAATCATTAATAAAGAAACTGGTCTTGTGTGACGTGATCTAGTCTAGTTTTTAAAGTGAACTCTGATCGCTAAGGAATAGGTTTTTGGTTTCTCTAACAATCAAATACTGCCAAATTACTGTTGTCCAAGTTACAGAAAGCAGTTCATAAAAAGAATCTGTATTGTATGTAATGCATTGAAATGAATGTAACTCGGTCAGAGGTGTGCATAATTGTCAATAATGTCACGGCTGGATAAATGGCTCAGCCAATCAGATTTAAAGACCAGAACTACCCATTTTATAATAAAGCAAAAAGGCCCAAGATGGTGTGCATTATTGTGAATAAATCACGGGAAAGAGCTTATTAGACCTTCAGACCTTACACCACTTTCCCATGCTTTATTTATAATAATGCACAGTCTCGAGCAGGGCTCAAGTCATGTACAGTGCCTTGCAATAGTATTCGGACCCCTTGAGCTTTTTAACCTTTTTCCACATTTCAGGCTTCAAACAAACAAAGTCGTGATTTTTTGTGTGTGTGAAGAATCAAGGACACAATCATGATGTGAAATGAAATTTCTTGGATATTTTAACATTTTTTTTAAAAATAAAAAACTGAAAAGTAGGGTGGGCAATATTATTCAGTCCCTTTACTTTCAGTGCAGCAAACTCACTCCAGTTCAGTGAGGATCTCTGAATGATTTAATGTTGACCTAAATGACTGATGATGATGATAAATAGAATCCACCTGTGTGTAATTAAGTCTCTGTGTCAATGCACCTGCTCTGTGATGCTCTCAGAGTTCTATTTAAAGGGCAGAGAGCATCATGAACACCAAGGAACACCCCAGGCAGGTCCGAGATCCTGTTGTGGAGAAGTTTAAAGCCGAATTTGGATTTAAAAAGATTTCCTAGGCTTAATCTCAAGGAGCACTCTGTAAGCGATCATATTTTATTTGGATGTGCAAAACAGATAGCGACATACCCGAAGTGACTTGCAGCTGTGATCACAGCAAGGAGTGGCGCTACAAAGTATTAATGCAAGGGGGCCGAATAATATTGGATGCCCCTCTTTTCATTTTTTTATTTCTAAAAAAGAGTTTAAAATATCCACTTCAATTGTGTCCCACTTGTTGATTCTTCCAAAAATTTCCTAATTTTATGTATGAAGCTTGAAATGTGGCAAAAGATTGAAAATCTGAAGAGGGCCGATAACTTTTGCAAGACACTGTAAAGCTAGAAAAAAGCCTTTCATCAATGAGAAGCAAAAGAGAGCCAGGCTAAAGTTTGCAAAAGACAATAAGGATTGGCCCACAGAGGACTGAGTCCAATTTCAGCTTTGCCCAACATCTGGCCGTCTAATGGTTAGATGGAGACCTGGAGAGGCGTACAAGCCACAGTGTCTTGCACCCACTGTGAAATTTGGTGCTGCTGGCAATGTCCAACTCCCAACTCTGAGGACGGTGTTTTCCACTAGAACAATGCTCCATGCAACACAGCTAGATCAATAATATATTAATAAATTAATTAGACTACAACATAAAATCAAGTGCAGCCAGCATTTTATACACTAAACTGCCAACCTTATGGAATCTTTTCATGAAATTGTGTAAAGTATAAGTATACCAAGAATGGTATGGCTGGGAAAAAACACTTCGAGAAAGAGGATGCTGTCTACAGCAGGGATCAGAAAAGGATGTGAAGTGTTATACAAAAATCCAAAGAAAATAGTCAAAGGTAATTATTATGGTAAATAAGACAAAAAGAGCAAAAGGCCCTTAAACCAAATATGTGCACTCATTACAGGTACAAAGGTCACCAGAGTAAAGCTAAAAATACACAGTTTCCATCACCAGCCAGGGGCATCTTTGCTTCTAAGCTCATATCATCCCCAAGGGAGTAAAGAATTGTGTATTAGCAACACAACAGCTAAATTTCTAAATTATCAAGTCATGGATCATAACGCTCTAGATATTTTTTAGGACATTGGTGCCTAAATAATTTGCTAACAACTTTAATCAGAATCAGGCTTTATTGGCCAAGTCTGCTCACACATACAAGGAATTTGTGTATTAGCGATTTTGCTTTCAAAAAATGCATTTATGAATCCAACCTTGTTTTTTAATTATAGTGTGTTTGTAACAAATATATAAAAGCAACAATGCACTGGAGGTTGTGCATTATTTTGAATAAATCACGGAAAAGAGGTGTAACTGCACTCTTGATATTTATCGTGCATAACAACACTTTTTCCTTTTAGTAGCATTTCTGTCAGTGATATTTAATTAAGGGTTAAAAGACTAGATTACTATTAGTCTATTTTCTCAGCAGAATCGGTTACCAACAAATGTCATATTGGGGTTGGGCAATTAAGCACCCCCCCATTGAATTGTAGGCCGCGATGAACTGCTGTCGGGGAAAAAAAAAAAAAAAAAAAAACAGTAATTCTTCTCGCTGAATTTTCTGCTCTGTTTTCAAAAATGTTGTTTAAAATGGTCATTAATTGTTTTGTTTTTATTTGTTTTATACAGTGGGCTCCATCTAGGTTCTCTGGTTTCCTCCCACAGTCCAAACACATAGATTCAAGGTGAATGGCATGCCCGAAATTGCCCCTATATAGCGTGTGTGTGTGCCCAGCGATGGATTGGCGCCCGTACCTGGATGTGCTCAGTGCCTGAAATGTTCTCCCCTGGATGGGCATGGGAAACCCCCCCACAACCCTCGTTTTACTTTCATGAGATGAGATGAAAAATAAATCTTATTTTAAAACCTGTTCACTGTAAAGCTAACAATACAAAATATTTACAAAATAGTTTAGAAACCTGAATTCTGTACAACTTTCATGTGAACTCTTCTAGGAGAGTTCAAAGATCCCGCCGCTTCCGCTGCAAGTACCATAGTGTTCTGGGAACAATAAATTCTTTGCTCAAGTCATTTTTTCTTTATTACCTCTGATCTGTCACAGGGGGAAAGAACGTACCTTCCGTTCTGTTCCCAGACTGACTAATCCTGAATGTGAGCCAGAAAGTGGAATGTGTGTAGATGTTTGCAGTGTCGGAGAAGCTGAAGGACAAATATATAAATGTAGATTATATAGATTGCCACATTAACATTCACTGCACCTACTCTCACCTTTTTTTATGAAAAGGCTTGAACAGCATACAAAGCTCATGATGTGAAAGGCAGCGGGAAGGCAAACACATAATTAACTTCAAGTGTATGGTATAGTGCTTCACTGCTGTTTTGCTATCTTTACCTAAAACAACGAGGCTGGACCCACTGTACACAATTTATCTGAGTAAAATATTAACAAAGCATGTTACAAAAAAAAGAAAAGCTGGACTTGCAGTAGTTTCGACACAATACGTTATGTTTTGCACTTTCCAGGCTTATTAGACTTCCACTAACGACATTATGTAATTAAGAATGGAACAATTAATGGATAGGAGCGTGAGCTGAGATAATGAAGCACATGGTCTGATTCAAAGCACAGTGGACTGAACGCTATCTTTCATGTCTTTTTATTACTAGCTGTTTGATGTGGAAAGCAGAGGTATATAACCTCATTTTATTTTCTCATTTATGCTGCCGGGTCTTTGTTAAATATCCGTTTATTTAAATGACAGAAAATAAAAAGAAACAGGTGTACATGGACTTCTTCTACTCAAGGTTTTTGGCTGTGTATTTCAAATTCTTAATTACAAAATTAAAACCTGACTCAACTTACATTTATTTATTGTACATATGTCACCTTATTAGTTTTTTTTGTTCAGGGACGATGTCCATCCCAGGTGTGCATACACTTTTGTGGTCTGAGATCTACTTTTTTAGGTGGATAGATCATCGTGATCTAACAGGATTTATCTTTTTTAAATGCATCATGTTGATATTAATACAATACAAAGACCATCCACTGAAAAACATTTTTCACACCAACATGAAACATGCTCCACTCTAAACCCACAGTGTAAAATTAAATACAATGCCTTTGTTTATGTCCCTACATACCTCTGGTGAATGTTAACATGGGCATGTCATGATCATCCCATGTTTAATTTAATGGCAATAACTACAGTCCTGTAGCATTTTTACTGCTGCAGCTGCTATGGTTCAGTCTGCTTCATACCTATTGCTCTGTTCTGCGTGCTTTGCATTTTTATGGTGAGTTAAGATCCATATTTACTGTTTATACTAATGATTCGAAAAAACTTAGAAATGGTAGTTGTTGTGGCTTTGTGTCCGATCTGATACTGATCATTTTCTGTGGGGTGTCATTGCTTGCTTTGATTTTACATGTGTGGCAGCAGGGTGGCGTAGTGGTTAGCCCAAAAATAGGTTGGCGCCCTGTCCTGGGTGTATTTGCCCAACACCCGAGACATTAAGATTAATGATTAAGCGGAAGATAATGAATGAATGAAACATTACGTGTGACCATTTAATGAATTTAACAAAGTTAAAGGGGTTGAGCTGACATTTTAAAGGTTTGGGTTTAAATCCCAATTCCATTGACGTTACCATTGTGGCCCTTAACCCTCATTTCTCCAGCAGTGCTGTATAAGGTCCCATATTTTAAACACAGCCATTAACTTTTGAGCAGGTTTGTGGCTGCTAGAGCTCAAACAGTTTTAGCCTAACATCATATTTCTTTAGTTTTCATTTAAATATTAGGGTTTGTTGCTAATATAGAAACAGTGAAAACACATTCTGGGTTCCACTGAAACCACATTTCAGTTTGTTTTAAGATAAACGTATATCAGATTGCATGTGCAAATGACAGACCTTGGCAAATTTGGCAAAAAAAAGTGTGATGGAGAGAGAGCAATTGATATTTCATTCTAGATCTACATTGGAATTGTCAAGGCATCTCCATACCAATACCAAAAAACTACATCTGTGACATGATGGTGCATCTGCAAAGATTTTGAGGTACAATCAATGCAAAGGCTTACACTGGTTTTATAAAAGATATTTTCATGTGCATTTACCAGGACAGTAAGACAATTCCAAGTCATGTTCTGCATCTTACAACAGTGTGGCCCTATCTGCAGTCTAGCTATGTCTCCTTTTAAAAATGTATGATGCATAATGAAAAGAAGTGTGGTGGCAAGGGCATGATCAAACATCAGTTTGTGAATGGGATGCAGAGTCGCAAGTCCAGGAGCAGAGCCGCCTGGAAAGAAGTCTGCAGAGTTGTGTAAGTTTCTGTGTGGCAGGTGTTTTAAGGAGCAGAGGAGACCTGCAGTGAGAATTTGAAACACCTGTTTTGTGTGTGACACTGTCTGTCTGTGTGTGTGTGGCACTGTGCTGAAAAGCATTAATTAATAACTGGGAAAGCTGTATTATCTTCATAGTGACGATGAAACCAGTTTTGAGTTTATTGCACCTCTGCCTCCATTCTCATTTCAATGAACCTTCTGTGAATGTTGTATTGTGAAGACTTTACACAACAGATTAAACCATAAACTGTTAAGCTGCTCAAGTAGTTCACGTGGTTGTATTTGTAATTCCAAAAGTATATAGTGGTGCAATAAACAGTGTAACAATAGCAGTTACGATAAATACAAGACAAGACAATTCGAATTTCAAATAGAGGCAGGAAACAGGCTGAGCCGCTAGTGTAAAATATGTTTAAGGTTATAAATGAAAACAGTGTATTTTTAACAGAAATTGTATAAATGTAAAAAATAAAAAAGTGTACAATGCATTGGCATAAATTTTTCCATCTTTGGTTTAAGAAGTGTGTGTTTCGTCCAGTTCTTTAGTGCAATTGTTCATACCCGATTGTGATTGTTCAGAAGTCTGGGAAAAGAAACTTTTGACAGTCTGGATGTAAGGGCCCGGATGCTCCGGTACCTTTTTCCAGATGGTAAGATGGTAAAGTGTGTGTGGGGGTGTTTGGGATCATCCACAATGCTGATGCAGCATGTGGTAAAAAGGTCTGTGATGGTGGGAAGAGAGACACCAATGATCTTTTGAGCTGAACAATTAGTTGAAATTATTTTACATTGTAATAATAGAAGAAGGTGATGTAAATTAGTACTAAACATGCCTCGGTTTCATCTAGGGATGAATAAATTGATAAGTTTGGCAATTAACATTACAATATTAAAATAAACAGGGCGGCATGGTGAATGGTGGCTTAGTGGTTAGCACATTCGCCTCTCAGCCCTGGGGATTCCCGGTTCGAATCCTGATCTGGGTGGAGTTTCCATGTTCTCCAAAAACATGGATTCCAGGTAAATTGAATGCTCTAAATTGCCCTGTTTATTGTGTGTTTGTGTGTGTGAGTTAGTGTGTGCCCAGCGATGGATTGGCACCTGGTCCAAAGTGTATTTGCCCAGTGCCCGAGATGTTCTCCCCTGGATGGGCATGGGGAAACCCACTGCGACCCTAGTAGAGGATAAAATGGAAGATAATTGATGGATGGATGGATGAATATTACAGAAAACATTACAATTACAAAAATTTATCCGAAATGCTGGTTTTGGAAAACGCATCAGAAATGTTTTTATTGAAATTTGCAATTGTTTTAAATGATGAAACCTATCGTCCGTACAAAATTCTTAAGAGATATATGTATCTACAACTGCAGCTAGAAATTTAGACACTTACAACACACTTAGCTGTTTATTCTTTTGATTTTCACAGTTATTTCATTTTTGCGTAATAAAAAATGTTTTTTTTTTTTTTTTTTAGCAAAAGCCCAGCATATCCTCCGGAGAACCCGGAGGAAACCCACGCAGACACGGGTAGAACATGGAAACTCCACCCATATTGGGATTTAAACCAGAATCCCCCAGCACTGAGAGGCGAATGTGCTTAGCACTAAGCCACCCATGTTCGTTCTTGTTTATGTTAAATAAAAAACAAATATAAGAAATTGTGCATCATTTCTGTGATTTCTGACACCTTTTTTTTAAAAAAAAAAAAAAAAAGCCAAATTATCATATAACGTGTTTAGTTCTTATCCAATTATCGTACTATTAAAACCCACTGCGACCCTAGTAGAGGATAAAATGGAAGATAATCAATGGATGGATATTTCATAAATATTACAGCTGGTTTTGGAAAATTATCGTACTATCAAAATCTGTAATTGTCTCTTAACTAGGTTAGTAAATTAGAAGTAAAACAAATGATAGCTTTAAGGTTTTATTGTACCTGTATATTCAAAGTATCCTTACATTTCTGTAAACTGAGTTTATATTTTAGAGAAAAAGACTTAATGTACATTTCATAATCACAATGAAATAAATTATTTGAAATAGCAAACAGCTGATTCATATTTTTCTAAGATCGTGATGAAAATCTATTGAATTAGATCAACTTACACTCAGCTCAAGGTCCACTGAATAAAATGAATATGAGGATTTATGGAAAATAGGACTAAAATGAACGTGTATAACTAAATGAAGAATCTTAATGGATAAAATATAATTAAATCTGAACAATAATAGTTACAAGGTAATAAAAATAGACTGGATAAATTGATCCATTCTAGAACGTACAAGACATAATGCAAAAGATTAACTACCTACAGTATATATATAAAAAATGAAATAAACAAACAAATAATGATTTTTTCTTATATACTACACAGAATTATGTGAATATGTAATGTAACAGGCTATAATTTTTTTTTATAAAAAGGTGGGGACCCAGTAGTTGCTGTATGTGGTGACATAATAGAGCCATGTCTGGTAAGATGTGTGCTTGTTGTGAAGAGAGCAATGAAGCGACATCACTTGATTTTTCCACTCTTCTGAGCACAGCAGTAATAACAAAGGGCAGCATTTATATATTTACTGCAGTAAAGGGACACGCATGCATTTATTTATTATCAAATACAATAAAAAATGTATTTTAGGTAGTAAATAATGTTTATAGTTTGTTAGTTTGACTAATAAGCAATTTAAAAAATATATATTCAGAATAGGATTACAAGAAGTGATATCCAGGGCATATGGTTATCTTTGCCATTTTCAATAATAAAATCACAGCTTTAATTTAATAAGAAGGTTATAGAACCTTAAAGTATATTCAGGTTATTATAACAAAGTTCCACATTAATACACCGATTATGGGGTGAATACAGTACATATCTATTTCATTTCAAAACAAATGGCTTATATTATTAATGTAGGAATTGCAATACCAAAGTAGCAGCAGTGATTTTTTTTTTTTTTTTTTTTTTTTTTTTGCAATCCTTACAGAATTAGTCTGTCTAGACATTATGCAGTACTAAATCCCCCGGTATTATCTGTGCAGCATGCCATCAACATTCTGTCAGTTTATAAAATCTTATACTGAATATCTAACTGACTCCAATTTCACCTCTGCTAGCAAGCCAGGAGAAACACTCTTCATACGGTTATAGCTTTATAAATTATCCAGCGATTATTTTCCCCTTTTATACAGCCTCTCATTTTTGAAGCAAAAAACAAACTGAAAGTATTTTGTAAACAGATTCAGACTCCCTGCAGAAATCAATAGGGTTGCAAAAAAAAAAATTTAGCATTCTGCCCCCCAGACAACATTCATCTGAGTTTGAGGACAGCATACACAAAAAAGTGCAACACATGCCTGCAGAATGTATTCTATATACACACACACACACACACACACACCCACACACACACACACACACACTCACACAGGTTTGAAAATTTAACTGAAACACCTGTCATTTTAGTGGGGGGGGGGGTTATGGCTAAATTGGAGCAGCTTAGTGGCATTGCACCAGTAAGAGCAGAGTGTAAAGGTTCAATGATCAGGGTAAGAGAACAGTTTTGCTCCAAATATTACAATGCACACAACTTTATGAGTTCAGAAGATTGGTTTGATGAACATGAAAGTGAAGTTGAACATCTCCCATGGTCTGCACACTCACCAGATGTAAATATTATTTAGCCACTTTGGGGGGTTTTGGAGTAGCGAGTCAGGATCATCACGTAGTGACCTGGTCACTATCCTGCAAGAATAATGGCTTAAAATCCCTCTGACCACTGTACAGGACTTGTAGATGTCTTTGCCAAGATGAACTGATGCTGTATTGGCCGCAAAAGGAGGAATGCTGGAATTTTTGCATAAGGTCACCCAAAACAGTCTGAAAGACTGATGGAAAGCCAAGACGCATGAAAGCTGTGATTAAAGATCATGCTTTCTCCACCAAATATTTATTTCTAAACTCTTCTTGACTTAAAACATAATTATTGTTGTTTCTTGTTGTTTGCTGTTTTCTTTGCATTATTTGAGGTCTTTTTCATTATTTTGACCATTTTTCACTGCAAATAAATACAACATTTTTGCTGGGGATTTCGGATACATATAGTCAGCAGTTTATAGAATAAAAGAACAATGTTCATTTTACTTAAACATTAAGCTATAAAGAGTAAAATCTGAGAAACCACAATGTGACACTTGTGGGGTCTAGTGTTTGATGGTGATATTGAACAAACTAGTCAGTGAGGAGTACTTAGTTTTTTCAAAGATATGATTGGGAACCACATATGTCTTTAATACTGGGGGGGGGGGGGTTAACTGTGTGCGCAAGCTGCCGCGGAGAGAGGGAG
>JAOUQT010064250.1:0-10445 GCA_025769995.1 Xyliphius kryptos
TACTGGTGCAATGTGCAATTAATGAAGATTGGCCACCAGGATTGTCCAATTTAGCCATGAAACCTCCCACACTAAAAAGACAGGTTGTAGGTGCGAACTGGTAGGTCATTATTGATAGCTACTGAGCTGTTTCTCAACTTCCTTCTCGCTGATCAAAAATGTTTTTATTGCCACGTTTTTGAGTTGTTCAGCATTTGCAATGATTTGAGACATTGATCTACCAGTTTGTCTATCTTTACCTATCATATCAGTTAAGAAGCAGAAGCTGCGAGAACCAACATTATGGCTGCAATGAAACACCCCCATTATGACATCATAACTCCAGGTCGTAACATGACATCTAGGTTGTTATATAAATCGTTGGAAAACTAAATAAGAACCTTCCTACGGTTTATGGTTTGTTCATCGTATGCAATCGCCATTGAATGCAAGACCACTCCAGTGTCACATCAGGGTCTTCCCGAGGACCCACAAGGCAAAAATTTGGCCCCGTGATGACCTACCATGTCCTTGGAACAACTAATGGGTTCTTGCTTTCCTACGTTTAATAGTTTATTCGATTTCGCCATCGATTGAGACACCTTGGATGAATTGGCGCTTGGCGAGGACCTACAAGGCTGAACCTTGGCTCCATCCGGAAACCGGAGAACCTGGAGAAAACCCACGCGGACACGTGGAGGACATTCGAACGGGAAACCCCTAGCACTGAAAGGCGAACGTGCTAACCATTAAGCCCCCACGCCGCCCGTGTATTCCACTTGTAAATATATATATTATTGAGATCTTGGGCCAAACTGTCTCCACTTATTCTGTAGTTGCGGCCGGCGTTTGATGGTAAACAGCCAGGCCAAGCGCAGACCCCGTCCACATGATCAGTCTTCGATGTACGATGTCTTTCTCCGTTCTGTTCTTGCTCCTCTAACTTTATAACGCAGTGTCCTCTCTTACAGAATCACGTAACGCAGCCTGAATCCACACGGAGACGCCATCTCATCTGGTCTGCAGAACTCGGGTCTGTGCCGAGCTGATTTACATTTAATTAGGATCCCGACTTCGTCCTTCCGCTCCCGTGCCCCTCCCGCTGACCTCCCACTACACCTAAGCTCCAAAATCCAGTATGAAATGTCATTATGGCAGGATCAAGTCGGAGATGAAGGAGGAATATGAATCTCATATGTCTCAGCTGTCTCTCTGCAGCTCTGTCTGTCTGCAGCTCGCGCCGCTCTCGTCTTCGAAACACGGGGACGGACCGCTAGACAAGAGGAGGCTCTCGGAATTAGAAGTTATGATTTGTGTATAAAGAGGCCTTCGTATCTCAGCGAGTCAGCGTTTAAACCGCAAATCCACCAGTGTGGCCCTTGAGCGGGGCCCCTAACCCTCATTGCTCCACGGGGCTGTAGCATGACCCTGTGCTCGGTCTCCAACCATCACGCTGAAACAGTTATGAGGCGTTTTGAATAAAAACATCTGTAAAATGACGGCGCCTGTATTATATTTTAATTAAACGCTCTGTAATTATTAAAGCTCATGTTTAACAACCTCAATAAATAACCTTTCCTGAGAGCCTGCAGCAGGGGACCTTAAACACAGCTCTCTCTCTTTAGGTAAAGCAACAGAGTCCTAATTGGAATAATGAATCATTTTAAATGAATCACTCACCAATAGATTCACCTCCCATTAGATCAGCTCCACTGATCATACAGATGGACTTTGTAGTTTTACGATTCCATTCTGTAGTCCATCTGTTTCTCGACATACATTGATAGTCCTCTTGGTATGGATTTCATGACATGAATACAGACTGTGCAGAGGACCAGGGTTTTAAGGAGAACCAGGAGAACCCAATAAGCAAAAGTCGAAAAGAATTTAGAATCTAATTCCAGTTTAAAGGATGCAAACAGAAGCAGGGAGTTCATTTTTGACGATATAGCTTGTTTATAGATACACCATAATATCATCGCCTCTTGGGAAATGTGAGTCAAATCTCTACCAGATGGGTTCCAGATGAGTTTTGGCCCACTTATGGCCCCCTTGAGGGTAGCATTGCCATACGTTGGACCACATGGGGCTGCATTGCCATACGTTGGATCACATGAGGGTGGCATTGCCATACGTTGGACCACATGAGGGTGGCATTGCCATACGTTGGACCACATGAGGGTGGCATTGCCATACGTTGGATTACATGGGGCTGCATTGCCATACGTTTGACCACATGACAGTTGCATTGCCATACGTTGGACCACGTGTTTTGGGACATGTGGGCCGTGTCGATGTCGTTAAAGTTGGGGGCCACTTTTAGGTCCCAAACTACATCATTAAACCCCCTCCTTGACCTTCCTCTCCTCCTCCTGCCTTGTGGCTCCATAATCATCATCCCTCTGCCCAAACTGACCTCCTCTGTACATTCCAAACCTACGGCAGTTGTAGGCTTGTGGTTAAGCGATCAGCCTTGCAACGTGAAGGTTCCCGGTTTGGTTCCTGGTCCCAGCAACTACTATGGCAAAAGTGCCCTTGGACAAGGCACCTAAGCCCAACTTCTCCCCGGGTGTTGTGTACAGGGCTACCCACCGGGGCAACAGTTTTTAAGAAAGAAACCTTGTGCGAACCAACCAAACTTCCTGATGTGGGCCTTTGAGAAAGTCCTGACAGTCGTATACTGACTGTCTCCCTCCTCCACCCTCTCCTCCATCCTTCTACCAAATGCTTCTTTATTACTTGTCCTGCTTTTTGTTCTCACTACAAGTTGGCGATGCGACCAGTCGCAGAGCCCCACCCCCTTTTCGCTTATGGGAAGAGAAAAACAATATGTCGTTTCACTTGTTTGTCTTAGATATATAGAGAAATTATCAAAGCATTATCAAAGCATCTGTATACTCACAGATACAGACACTTGTTTCTATGGCTCCGCCCCCTGATAACACACTGGCGTGGGATCAAACACACTCCTTTAGAAGATTATCAGACTCTGAATCATTTTAGAGCAAAACCTCTGTAGAGCGCCACATCTGGACGTTATCACGCTGAGCCTTGAAGAGACAACAGCAATGAGCATCAGCACGTTGACACGGGTGTGTGGCGTTCAATCCAAATGCCGTTCCCAAACTTATCCCGCAGTACGCTGTGAGGTAAGCAGTGAAGCTGCAAATCTCCATATCAGCAATAATATCTAATTCAGCTAATGATGCTGTAAATTATACGGGGTGAGTGGGGGTTGGGATGGTGCTGGGGAGGGCGATCAATTTAAACACAAATAAATCGATTTCAGAAAAGATCCACAATGGCGTAGAGATTTTATTTCAAACCGACCCGAACTACACGGACATACGGCGTGAAGTCGGAGACAGAAGGACGCGGCGTCGTTCCATCGGCCGCCGTGAAGCATCAACTCCCACAGGAACGTTATGACAAAAGCAATCAATCAGAAGTGGACGCTATTGGCAGTGGACCGCGGGGTGGGAGGGTGGAGGGAGAGTGGAGGGAGAGTGTGACCGTGGATAACGGCTGAGGGGTGAAACACGAGCGCTCCAGTCCTCAGGGGAAGAGGACGTCAGCGAGCTGGACCAAAGAGATGATGATGTGACGGAGTGCAGAACCCGGATGGACGGTCACGGCGGCAAGCTAATAAACAACAGGGTTTGCATTTACCGTTTCCTGGGTGTTCTAGCACAAAGCTGTGGTGTAAAGACGAGATTAAGCGGTGTGTCTTAATACTTTCGAGCATGAAGCATAGACAGAGACTCTGAAGGGACTCCACAGATCATGCTTCAGCTCAGTGCAGTGACTCGAATGGGAACTGTGAGGCTGAACCTCATTACAATCACAAATCAGCCCGGAGAAAGTCATTACCACAGACGTGCGGTTAGTTTCAGACACCTCTAATAGAACCTCCAAGGATAACCGCGGCTACAGAGGAGAGAGCTGTGAGCTCAGATAAATACTCAGCAGTGCAGCGCGATGGAGGGAGGTACATTCTGCTCCCGCTTCAGGCTCGAATTAGCCTCCAGAACAGAGCTCGGCTTTGAACACTCACTGAATCACTTCAAAGGAAGGGAAGTCAGACGCTGGATGCAACATCTACATCAAACCATCAAGGACCAACCAAGAACTGTCAGTCCAAGAAGGTCACTGAGTATCAGGGTACCCTTCTGAGGGCAAAAGTATGCAGACGATTCTAAACTACTGATGTTGACACTGGTCTATATGCAGTGCAGGATGAGGACACACTCCTTAATGTCCTCTCATCTCATTATCTTCTGCTTAATCCTCCAAAAGGGAGGTTTCCAATGCCCCTCCAGGGAAGATCCAGGGGGTGGTAGCTCAGTGGTTTTGGCGTTGGACTCTCAATCTGAAGGATAAGGGTTCAAACACCAGGTCCACTGAAATTACCAATGTGGGCTCTGGAGTTCTGCCCTTAATCCTAATTGCTAGAGGGATTCTGTATGTAACACGGTGTTCTGACCCCAATAAAATTGGGACATTTGTAAGTCACTTTGGATAAAAGACCAAATATATAAATATATGATATATATATATATATATAAATATGAGAACATTTTGGGCGCTGGGCAGATACACCAAGGAACATGATCCGATCAGGATTCAACATGGATCTCCAGTGCTGAGAGGTGGACATGCTAAACACCTAAAAAACATTGTGGGAACAGTTTGAGGAAGGCCAGGACACAGTGCTTCAAAGTAAAAGTACTTAAAGGTCTGAGGCCAGAACCTCAAGCCCATCCAACGCATTTGGACTGAACTAGAACTGAGACGGTAAACCAGGCCGCTCATCCAACATCAGTGTCTGACCTCACAGATGACTGTGCAAGAACCTACTCCGAAATCTGGTACAAAGACTTCTCTCATCGCTGCTCAGTGGCGCCTCCATATCGCTCATTTCTGCTAAACAGTGGAATGATTCTCTTCGTGTTGGCATTTTTAAGAAACAACGAGAAGCTCACTGCTGCAATCTGGATCCATAACCCCAGAGAGAAACTGTACAACCTTCTAAAAGCCTTTTTAGAAGATTGTAGAATCTTCACAACACAGCACAGAGAACATTGTTTTGAAATTTGATGTTCAGGCAGCTCATAGAAATGCAACAGCTTAGATATCTACATTCAGCCATACTGTGTGTGTGTGTGTGTGTGTGTGTGTGTGTGTGTGTCTCCACGAGCCGGACTGCTGCAGACACCCCTCGCGGATACGCATCCTGCCCCACAATTACACTTTCTCTTCATTAACTGCCTCATTAGCAAAGCCGCCTTATTAAGCTCCTCGGGAATCATTATTATTTTCTGGTTACGACACGTGAAACGCGTGCGCACACACACACACACACACAATCAGGACGTCGGATGATCATTCAGCCCTCATTCAGCCAAGCCTGCCAAGTCGGGAGATGGATCCATTGGTTCTGGTTTACTCACATGGAGATGTGAGATGGTGATACAAGATTCTGTAGCATGGATGGGTGTGTGTGTGTGTGTGTGTGTGTGTGTATTCTTTGATATCATTTCATAATGATCACTTTGATATATTTTTTCACAACTTGAATGTCTATTGTCATGTATTTGCTGGGATTTTGTAATGCACAAGTTGTTGCATGTGTGCACTTTATGTCGAGTTGTGTAGTTGCCGTTATGTAGCACCAGGAGAACATTCGCTCACCCCAACTGACTTGCCCCATCCATCCAGCCAGCCACTGGAGCAAACTTGCCTCCCATCACCCATCCCAACTGGTTTCCCCATCCATCCAAACCGACCATCATGACCCATGAGCCCCGAAGAGCCGAGTGACATCAGCGATGTGGTGCTGTAAGCTTCATGCTGATGGTGGGTTAGAAAGCCGTACACAAGCTGATGAGTTCAGTCTCAAGTATCATGAAAAAGAAAAAGAGAAGGTGCTGAAAGAACAGCTCCTGAAGGAAAAAGACAGCTGAGCTCGCGGTGCCACGATTCTCCGAAAAAAAAGCCCCACTGGACTCACGTAATTAGACCATGAAATTCTCCACTGAATCAGCATTGCGACGGGGTCACGATGAAGCCTGACACGGCGGAAGAATCGACCCTCCCGTCCTTGACCCTCGATCTTGACTGCAGCAAAGACCTGTGTAAGCTACTCTTACTGCCCCAGTACACCTCGGCGATAAACAGAGGCTGGTGGCAGGGGTCCGAGCAGCTCCTCGCCGTTGGAGAGCGTCATTAAGTGTTCAGTCTTTCATTAAAGCTGGAGAGACACAAAGCGGCGCCAGACAATGAGAGCACAATACACCCAACCCGTGCCAACAAAGCCGGCTTTGTGTGAAGACTCTGGAAGTGTGAGAGATTACACGTGAATGTGGCAGCTTCAATGATGGTATCTCATTACGTACAGGACGCGCTGACGAACGACTCCCAGCCGCATGGCTTTTAATGAAGTCTAATGAGAAAGAGCAAGCGGTGTGGGATCATTTCTCTCCACGCCTTCGGCAATCTGCTGCAGTTTGTTCACTTTATGTGTATTTAATACTGCAGAGGTCTGAATTCTTCAGCAGCGTTTTGCTACAGGCCTCCATTTTTTATTCAGTTTAGCTCTGAGACATTGGAGCACCAGGTTTTCTTTTACAGTAATGGGGGATCGATTACTGATTCCAGTTTGGGACAGGCCCGTTAATGTTCATGACTGCGGCCCAGCGCACACAGCAAGGTCCATAATAGCACAGTTGCGTGAAGACCCACATGCAGCCCTGACTTTTACCCCATCAAACACAGAGAATGTGACTCGGTCCACCTGTCCATCGGTTTATGACCTCTTCCATTCATTTGCTCTAGATAACTCTAATTCCCCGATTATGATGTCATATCTTCTTTGTCTACTTGATGGGTTTCCTGTCAAGATCTCAATAGCTGCTCATCCTCAACTCACCCAGGATGCTATAATAACGTTCCTGGGGCAATTCTATCATCGCTGAGGATCAAAGAGTCTTTGCCTGTTACATTTAAACCTTTGATTTTTTCACAAAGGATCAAAGAGATTGTTGATGACTGAACCATTGTTCATCAGATCCATTGAGTTCTGTTGGAATGAAACACTTGATGTTTGTTATTCACTTAAGGAAAAAGGGGCCCTGACTGAGCTCCGGTCCTCACAAGGTTTGCTTCCAAAAAAAACCCCAAAACAAAACAGGGATTTTTTTCCCTTCCACTGTATCGCTGCTTTGAAACAATGCAATATTGTATTATGAGGTATATGAATAAAGTTAACCCTTGCTTTGTGGGCCTTCCCCAAACTGTTTCCATGAAATTGGACATCCAGGGGAGAACGTTTCAGGAACTGGGCAGACCCCGGACATGGCGCCAAACCATCGCTGGACACATAGATTTGGTTGTTTTTAATAACCAGTGTCAATGAGACACATTGAAGCACCTGATTCCACTGTGTCCACTGTGTCCAGTCCACATTGTGTCCTCAGTTCTTTGTAATGAGTTTTTCAACCGTCCTTAAACCGTTTGCACCAACAGGGTTTTTATAGAGTCTATTGGATTTTGTTTTGTGACTCGCAGCCAAACTAACATCTGGCCAGCTGTTCACAGATCAGATTTAACGATCCTGTTGGTGTTCTCTCTCATTTTTATGATTGGTATCTGAATTTTAAAGATAACGTTGCTGTGATTTAAAATCTTCTGCGGCCACCAACACATTTTACAAGGAGTCACCAAAAGAGGAGAATCAACACAGATGACTCCACAGATGACTATTTTGAAGCTCCTCCCGCTAATACAGCTCGGCAAAGTGCTAAGGAATAAATCCAAACGATGGGAGTCAGAACCTGATGGCGGGATACCAGAGCCGCTCGATTTGCCACGGCTCATAAACGGAACACCGGAGAGAATCAGATGCATAAATTAGATAGAACATGAGAGAGACACGCCTGCCTTCAGGCTGCTCCGGAGTGACCTACTTTCTGGCTTCTCGATCAAATAGCACAGAAATATCTGAAGACACACGGCCTGGATGAGACCCAATATTCCTGCTCCGGCAAAGTTTGGCAGTTCGGGAAGAACTTTGCTCTTTCAACTCGGTGAATAAGTTGTAAGGAGATATCTTCAGCCACCGAGCGGAACGACGCGGACGGTGATGACGTCGGCTGGATTTTATACTCACGCTCAGCTGGAGGCAATGAAGAGCAAACGGTGCGAAGCTTCGGAGAACATGTGCTAGATTCAGTGCTGGAGACGAGTTCTGAGGTCATGGCTTGCGACCGTAGCTTGTACTTTCACGATGGGGTTTCCTACAAGATTTTGGAGTGTGTTGGGAGACTTTTTGGCCCTTTGTCCAGCAGGAAAACGGTGAAAAGGTCAGACACAACCATCCACTTTAACGTGACACTACAGAAATAAAAGTCTTTTGTCACACTGAAGCGTGAGGACCAGGTCCCTGTGTTCTTCAAAGTTCATCCTGAATGTTTGGTATGGACAAACTATCAAGACACTCTTACAGAACCTGACCGCTTCCTGTTTGACACGCAGTTCATCCTGAAGGAGTTTGGTGGAGATGGTAGGAGGTTCTTTGTGGACAAAAGTTTTAGGACACTTTGACACTATACGTAAAGAACCTGACCCCACTTTTGTCCATTCTTCTAGTAGAACTATAAGATTTTGGAGTGTTGGAGAACTATTTAGATTCGTCTAGAAGAGGGGACCTGTAAAACGGTCAGACACCAATGCCGAGCGTGAAGTTCTCCATCCAATTTCATCCTAAAAATGTTTGGTGGATTTGGTAGGAGGTTCTGTATGGACAAAAGTATTAGGACACTTTTGCATTACCCCTACAGAACCTGAATCCTCTTCACATTTGTCCATCTTCCAGTAGCAGACAGTAAAGCGGTCAGAAACCGAAGTTGGATCCATTGCCCATTCTCCCTGTTCATGCCAAAGCTGTATGATGGACTGAAGATCCTTTGGCACCAAACTCACCCACCCATCCCTTCAAGGGCCTTTCGTTGTGCTGGCTCACGGTCAGGGCCTTCCCCAAACTGTTTCCACAGATTCAGCATACGGCTGTCCTGTGGCTGGGTGCTGGATTTTTCCCGCTGTTAATTCTGGAACTGAATGACAGACTGGATGATCAGAAGACGTGTCCCAATACTTTTGTCTCCACCGTGTAGAACAGTGTTCCTCATGCAGAAGGTTCTATTTTTAAACAACGGCGTTTGGTGACTAATGCACGCGGTTTAATGAAACACTGCGCGCCTCCTCCCTGAAACACTCTGTCTGATTGATTTTCTTATTCGCTGAACAAACGGCGGCACATTTTACTGAACACTTATTATAAAAGCACGGACTTTAACATCGTGCCATCAATAAAATGATTGATCTTTCTCATTTATAGGTTTGGGCTGAAAAATGTCATATTTAAATACATTCTTTACAAACAACAATCGATTCTGATGGAATTTAAATAGAACTATACAGTGAAGGAGCAAAATATTATTATTATTAATAAAGAGAAGGCAGTTTTTAACAATTCTGAGCATGTAGATGGACTTTGTAGTTCTACAATTACATTCTGTAGTCCAGCCGTTTCATGTTCCTTTAAGACGTTGCGCTTCGTGCTCTCTGTAGGGTGGTCACGTGACCACGTGGCAATAAAAAGGGAATTGTCCCATCAATATGACTGTGAAGTTGGCCTTATACATTCTTTATTTTTGGGGTATGTGTTTATTAAAATGATCCTCCATTTATCGTTATGGAGGTGAACTGCTCAATATATCGCAATAGTGATTTTAGGCCGTATCGTCCCAGCCCTAGTTTAGAATTAAGAACGTGATAGAAAATGAAGATTTAATTAAGGTCATTTTAATATTTAAGGTCCCTGTGTTTCTCCTGGTGATCTGCAGTAAAACCTGACCTTTAGAACCAGCCACTGCGTTACATTAGAACCTGCAGCAAACATAAAACTTTACATAAAGAGCCAACGAGTTCAAAATAAAGTGCAACTTGAGGCAAAAGAATCAAAAATTTAAACGACTTCAAATTTCTGCCCAGAAGCTGAGAAAGCCGAGCTCATGGGATACGCACACATGGAACAGATGCCTGGAACCACCGATGTGGAACCGTACAGAGACAATGGGATCTATTCCAAGGCTGAGCGGACCAAAGTTTGCATGTTCTCCCTGTGTTTACATAGGTTTCCTCTGGGTTCTCTGGTTTCGCCCACAGACATGCATCCTAGGTGACTTGGAGACACTAAATTGTCAGGATCTAAGCCCAGAAGTGTGAGGATTGCGTCAGGAAGGACATAGGGCTTAAAAAAGCATGTTTAATTTTACAGCATGAAGCAGTCGTAGGCTTGTGGTTAAGGAAGCAGGCTTGCGACCGGAAGGACCCTGGTTAGATTCCAAGTACCGACAAGTCATGGCTGAAGTGCCCTTGGGCAAGGCACCTAACCCCCAGTTGCTCCC
>JAOUQT010064260.1:0-10445 GCA_025769995.1 Xyliphius kryptos
CTCCCCCCCCCCCCCCCCCCCCTACAGTCCCTCAGTCCGTGCTGCTGCTGATCCCGGTGTTCACAGAACTGATTATGCAACAGGACTTTAAAATATTCTGTTCCATCGCTGAGGAAAATCCCTGACCTCTGTACGACCTTCAGAGTCGCGGTGAGTCAGCGAGGGCGATGCCAACATACTGCAGCGCTTCATCACTGAGATCAGAACCTAATGCGATCAGACACTGACGGGAACAGTGATGATGATGATGATGATGATGATGATGATGATGATGAATCCCTTTACAGTAATCTGACGTCGTGATTGCAGACTTGGGTTCGAGTCCGTTTCTGTGAAGTTTTGAAGTCGTGGTTGAAGAAATATCACAGATTTATGACTCTTTTGAATCATGGAAGCTCAATTCTAAGCTGCAGCTGTGAACCTCAGGTCTGTCCCTGACCCTATGCCATTAAACACGCCGCCAAAACGGGAAGAAGTTCGTCCTTCAGACCCCGAGGATCATGTGGAGAACGTGATGGGAGCTACAGGATGGATTGTGTTTGCTTTGCAGGTCTTTGGGATCAGTGTTTACTTCGTTGTGCCTCATTTCTTAGGGCCTTTGTTTCAGGGGGCGTTGACAAGGGTGGTTCTGATGCTCTGAGTGGGGTGGGGTTTGGGGGCACATGGACACACAGTGAGACTGAATGCGAGATGGGTGGAGTTTTGATGAGGACCACTGTTTACATCTTGTTGGAGCCGAAGCCGATCCATAACATGGCGGGTTTCTATACATCAACCCATCGGGGTGAGCCGTCAGGTGGCACAACGGTTGGCATCCACCTCACAGCAGATCATATTCACACCCATGGAGTTTGCATGTCCTCCTTGTGCCTTAGTGGGTTTCCTTCCACATGACGACGGAGGTACAACACCAACCTCGCTGTCCACCCCCTTGTGGTTATGTTGTGTAGGACGTGTCCGCCGTCCAGATCACACGACAGTCAAACCCAGTCCCCGTCATTAACGCGCACCTGCACCGCCATCGCAACTTCCAGGTTGATTTATGAGTTTTCAACGGAACACATCGGCTGTTTACGCACAGCTTGTGATGATTCGCCGGGAGGGAGGCGCGCCTCCAGCTCTGTGGCTGCTGCACGGAAAGTTTGGCTTTTGTGTGTCGTTCTTTTAAACTGCGTCATTTGGGGACGCACCTGCAGGGGTGGGAGGGACGCTCATTATGGGGGTTTTATTTATAGCTGTGACACTTTTTTGGAACAGGCCGCCCTACCGCCTCTGCATTCCTTGGTGTGTGAAGGTGGATTTAAAGTTAAGCCCGGTACAGAAAGCCCGTCTGATTACTTACTTATGACTCGAGCTGCGTTACAACACAATCTGTATTTACCGAGTAACAATTCACTTAATCGGCGGTGTGTGTTTGTGTGTGCGGGCGAGATGCCGTGAGATTATCCCAGCTTTTATCCCATGGGCTCCACAGGTGCCTCCTGCAGGGCATTGAACACGATGTCATCAGAAACTTTATGATTTAATTCTTTTTATTCCTTCATGTCAACACCTGTGGACGGCTTTAAGTGAACTGAGCGACAGGAGTTGTTGGTGCAGGACGGGATCAGCACGTGTTCAGAGTTCATTTAACTGAAGGTCACGCGGTGGCTGATGGGCCGCGACGTGTTCGCGACTGAATCAGCGGTTTAAGTGGATTCTGTAGCTCTGTGGTCTTTTAGTGCAGGTTTATTTCATCTCTGGTCTGTAAACTCATGCTCACGTCGCTCCTCCGTAACATCACACAGACGCTGATGTGCTTTCAGAAGCAGCAGATTAACTGTAATCCATAAGGATTAATAAAAACACAGGTCTCAGCAGTGACGCACTGACTTTTACACCTTCGTGAGTTAAAAACACAGCGGCGGCTGTAGGAGGCTACGGCAGGGTTACTCCATCACTCCATGCGTATGGACCGTAATATGGTTTATTCTTTAGATCTGGTGTAGAGTCTAAATCCTTTTTTTTTTTTTCTTTGGAACTCAATTTTATTTTTTGCAATTTCCTTTTTCCAGCACATACACTATCGCTCAAAATTGCAAATTTCCCTCTTTTTGAAAAAAAAAACACCACCACAATGTCACGCAATTCACAAACAATATTGTCCATTTCACATTTAATGTAAGTGTATCAGATGATTTATAGATGATTAAAAATGTTTGTATTAAAGCCTATTTTTGTATAGAAGCTTATTTTACATATACTCCTGTCATCAGCAGCTCTCAGTCCTCTGCCTAAATCTCCTGGTACGCTCGCCAATCCAAGATGTTGGGCTGAGTGGTTGTTGGGACCTTGCTCAATTGTGATGCACAGCCGAAAAACATTCTACTAATAAGTGAACATAAAAGGGAGCACAACTTTGTAGGTTAGTTTAGTATCTGGAGCTTCAGCAGTTGTTGACTTTCTTACTTTTTTTGTCTCCCTTCTGTCTTCACCCATCGTTTCTTATCTTTCCTTCTGTGGATGAGGCGTCTCTGCTAAGGCTGCTGCGGCTCGCTGTCTCTTCGTCTATGGAGAGAGAGTAACGTAATTTCGATTCTATATATCGTAAGATGTACTGTGGATTTGACAATAAAGTACCCTTGTATCCTTAAGAACCAGGGAATCACAATCCCAAATTTCAGCCTTGGGAAGAGGGAGAACAAGTGATGAGTCAATCAGTGAGTGAGCACTTTGCACTTTATAGATACAGAGAAAAGATAATGCACAACCTCGAGTGTCTTATTGTGTTTATAAAATGCTTACAAACACATACTATAATAGAAACACATACTATCATTGAACACAAAATCACTAATAATCTGCTGTAACGCAGTGTGATCTAATCTGGTTTTTAAAGAGAACGCTGATTGCTGAGTAACAGGCTTCCGGTAATGTTCATATACCGCCTTCTAGAGGCCAGATTACAGAACGCAGTTCAGAACAAACATCAGCAAAATAATGGATTGTAGATCAAGCATCGATCTGAATGTGAAGCGCTCAGAGGTGTGTTACTGTGAATGATGTCGCGGCCGGACAAACGGCTCGGCCAATCAGATTTAAGGAGTTTTCTAATGTTGATTTATTGTTTTCTATTCATTTTTAGACATCTTTCCAGAAGCCTTCCGGACGTAGCAGTTTGTGGCCTCCTCACCGTGAAACCTTCTGCACCACATCGGATCCAGACTGGCTCTTCCATAAAGGTTCTGACTCCTCCCACTTTAAGTCCAAAACTGGGATGGTGCGGCGCCTGGGAATCCCCTCTCAGGTAAGAGGAACACACCTTTAGAGCAGTTTAAGGTTAAATAAGGTAAATTTTCGGGGATTTTTTCCCTCAAAGGTGAGTCTTTAAGCATTTTACAGCGAGACTTAAACAAACTCGACCTCAAATCTGTCTTGATCCGAGCGCCGTTCTGTTTATGATGCTGTCAGCGGTGTGAAATCCAAACTCATAATAGTTTAATCAAATTTTAATCCCATAAGATTATCATCGTTTTTACTGTTCAGGGTTTTCAGGATGTATGGATTTAGCTTGACTTGTTGCCCGAGCCTGGCAGTCCTTTGATTTGTAGCCTGCAGGATGGGATGTTAGGTTTTGGACCACGGCGTGTCGGCAGCTGGTGCTGAGTTACATTACAAAAGTGTGAATGTTTGCAGTTTTTTAACCTTAAAATGACTTATGGAGTTGGAGTTTGCAGGTGAGTGGGGGTGGGAGGGTGCACATAAAGGGTTTATCCCTCGTGCAATGACACACGGCTGCCAATTATACGTCTACAATCCGATTGGACGAACGCGTTTGCAGATAAACTGACGTCTGAACGAACAGCAGGAGCTTAAATTTCCTGGACAGGTGGTCAGTTCACTGCAGGACACATTCGTAAGTGGGACAATTTCCAGCCCATGCAACCTTAAGGAGAACATGCAAACTCCACACAGAAAGGTCATTCCCAGGAATCGAAGCCAGCACCTTTTCGTTGTGAGCTGCCGTCACCGTGACGCCTGCAGGAGTTTTAAGTGCACGTTCGCTTTCGTTGTTGCTCGTTTCCTCGCTTCATTCACACTTCAAAGCTTCATCTCTGCCCGTGGCCCCTGACACTTCCTGTAGTCCCCACACCTGCTGGAGCCGCCCGGAAAATCTGAGGGGGTCGAAAACACTTTCTACTCGCGCCTGTCAACAGCCATGTACAGAACCAGATCATGTTTAAAGCACCTGCATCCTCTCGTCCTCGCGTCGGTCCCCAAAGGTCTGATCAGGACGTGTACACACACACACACACACACACACAACAAAGGCTGCAGTGATCCAGGATTTAGTCAAGCATGAAAAACATCACATCTGGTCTTTAGCCGTCCTGATTCCGGCCTCGTTCTCCTTTTGTTACCGTTATGCAGCAGAACACACAGAGTGAACCTCTGACACACAGGCTTTCATTCGTTCGTTCATTTGTTCTATTCAAAACACCTTCAGAGTGAGAGAACATGCTCTGCACACTCTACAGTGTTTCAAAGAAATTGGGGAACGAGATGAACTAGACTACATATCCCACAATGCTTTGTAGATGTTGATTATTAGTTCCTGGGTGTTCACCTCAACACAAAACTGGACTGGTGGGATATCACTGCTGCACTTTATAAAAAAGGACAGAGCAGATTGTATGTGCTGAGGAGGTTTGAGTTCGTTTGGGGAGCAAGGGTCACCACGTCGGACCTTTTAGATCCTGCGGGGGCGTCAGCCATGTTTTATGGAGCGGTGTGCTGGGGCAGTTGAACAACAGACTGGACAAACTCATTAGAAAGGCCATGTGTCACATGACCCTCTTCCCATTGAATCCAAAATGGCTGCTTTACAGATGGACGTCACGCGGCTTCAAATGTTTCCCCCCTCCCATGTGCAAACATGCCCCAAACCGTGAGGTGATATCAGCAACCACTTTTATTTTATCAGGGTGTATGCATACTTGTGGCATTGTCACAAAGCAACTTTACAAAGATATGACCCTGAACCCTCAAAGAGCAAACTGAAGCGACAGTGGCAAGAAAAACTCCCAGGTTTGATGTTTTTTTAGGAAGAAGTCTTAAGAGGACAAAACAGGTGACACCAAAAACCAACCAAACGAAACGCAGTCAGAGGGAATAAATCACAGCAGTTATGTAATTATTATGTAATAAACACAGTATGATTGACAAGCAGTGCATCATGTGACTCCGGCAGAACCGGAGCAGCAGAACTGAAAGGGGCAGTTACTGCAGGGTTGTGAGTCTGTACTTGTGTGATTGTTGGTTCTTTGTCTGCCTTTGATCTTTCGATTTCTATTACAATTTATTTATAACCAACAGACTAAAGTGGTCACATGTTTTCTGAGTCTCTGATTGGTGGGTTTGTGTAAACGTAGTGTAGAGGGAGTGGGAGCTCGGTGGGCTGGGTGTTGAACTCGCAATCTAAGGGTTGTGAATTCAAATCAGTCTACTGAAGTTACCAGTGTGGGTCCTTGAGCCAGACCCTTAATCCTCCTGCTCTTGGTATTCTGTATGTGACCCTGTGTTGTGTGCGGTACTTGTTAATCACTTTGGATGAAAGCATCTGCTAAAGGAACCAATGCAGTGGACCGAGCCGAGAACTTCTTTAAATAAATGATTTGTTTGATGTAGCAGAATACTACATTACCCATAATGCATCGTGTTGCAGTAGAGTTATTACTTATTTTAACCGTAACTGATCCGCAGAATCCCTCCGTAGCGCTCGGTGTGATCAGCGTTCCACAAAACATCGTATCAGGTCTGAATCACGTAACCAAAAATCAACATTCCTCTGTATGATGTTCTCCCTTTAAGTTCTGCAGACAATTACAGATAACCTGCTGTCTGAATTCCAGAACGCTGCCGAATAATTTTGGTTAAACTGGATCCACCAGCTGTTTTTCTTCAGAATCTAAAAAGGAAACTGGATCTGAAACCTGATCTGATTTCACACAGCGTTCAGCTTCATGGTTAGTTTGACATCCTTTTAGTGGTTTGTGGTTTCAGGTGATTAATCAAGAAAGCGGCGTAATCTGCTCCTTAATTCAGTCATGACTGCGTTTACTGTAAACATGAAGCGGCTTGAGCTTCAGAGGAAACCAACCTTCATTAATGTTTCCAGTTCCATCAGATGAAGTTTCACAGAAATCAAAACCCACAACGTTATTAGGGCTTCAAGCAAAAAGAGCTTCCAAACCTGTTGTTCTTCCTCAGATTGTTCTTTTTATTCTTCTTCTTCTTCTTATTATTATTATTAATATGATTTTTTTCGGCTAAAACATGTTGAGCAGTGTCCTTCAGACACCAAACTTCATACCGTTTGGCGTTTTGTGACGGCAGAACACGTTCAGGCTTCTAAATTTCACTCTGTAATTTTCTCAGAATACACGTTTGATTTCAAACCAACAACTTTGGAACTTGGACCCAATTTATTTTTTGCTAATTACCAAAATAATAAAAAAAATTTTTTTTGGCAAACTGGTCCTGGGTTTTCCGGTCAAACTTCCATGTGGTTGGTATCAAAACATTCGTCAATAATTATCAACAAAAATTAATTAACTAATTATTTCAGGCTAATTAATTCATTATTAATAACAAAATCTAAAACTCAAAAATTCTACAACTTCACACAAAGTCACTGAGGAGGCTGATTAAATCTGGTGCACTTATGTCTTTAGGGGGCGCTATAATGGCTATATGTCTAACTGGACTTTTTCATTCAGGCTGCTGCATTTTATTTTTAATTGTTATCAGGATTTAGTTGTCCAGCGATGGTACGATGCGTCACCCCTCTGTGTCCCCACCGGCGTTCGACCCACAGTCTGCCTCTCTCACCCAGTTCAGCCGTGGGATCCAGTTTGTCCTCGTCTCCCGTCTTTCCCCCCGCGGTGTTGCGTGCAGATGATGTTTTTGTTTTCTCTGCCCTCTGATGCCACACATACTCTACATTTTACAGAACGCCTGCATTGAGGAACTGCTCTGCGCTGAAACTTTAGGAATGCGTCCGTATCTCGTTACTTCAGAACAAATATTCAAACTATTAATTCATCAGAACTCTTAATGACGCATCATAAAAACAAGACCTGTGTGTTTCAGATCATTAAAAAATTAAACTAAATAAAGAGTTTATTAAATACGGTACGATGCTATGCAGGACCTTTCAAGTCTTTTGGGGCGGGGATGTCTTTAATCCTCACCAAGTAGTTGCTGGAGTCCCACTCGGCTCAGTATTAGGACCCCTCCTCTTTTCATTATACATGTCATCGCTGGGCTCCGTTATTAAGGCACATGGTTTTTCTTACCGTTGTTCTGCTGATGACACTTTTTCCCGACGAACCCTCAATCTCAAATCGGATATCCACCCGTCTCACCAACATATCTGATTGGGTGAAGGCCCGTCATCTTAAATTAAATCTGACAAAAATACAAAACAAAACAAAACTGCACTGCGAATGCGTTTGAAGCTTCAGCCAGATCGAAAAAAAAAAAAAACTTTGAAAGGCGATGCTAAATGATTTTTACCCCTGAGTACCAGGTGGGCATCATGTTGCAGAACCCGCGCTTTGTCACCTGATCCGTTTCTTCTTTGTGGTGGGGGTCTGTAGTGGGTATAACCTGATATCTGGCACCCCGGAGTTCTAAAGCAACAACATTGTTGTAAGCACCTGAGTACATGTAGCCTGTTCTCCTCTTACTCGGGTGCTTTGTGTGTTTAAGTGGGGGTGGGGTGGGGGGGTGGACTTGTGTGTATCATCATCATCATCATCATCATCCCACATTCTGATTTGAAATTGATGTGAGATCTAACAGCTGGAACTGTATCAGGTTTAAGGTGACTGGTCTCTCTCTCTCTCTCTCTCTCTCTCTCTCTCTCTCTCTCGCTCACACTGAGGATCTTTTACTTATTTATGTCGTGGCCCCGAATTTCCCAGCGTTACCCTCCTGTTAAACAGCCGGCAGGATTGAGTTTGCAGCTTGTTTTAACTTGAACTCTGTGAGAATGAAAACTCTGTAATTGAATCTGCGGTTCGTGAAGAAGCTTCAGGAGCGTAATCTGTACGACCTCCTCAGTATTTCTGGACCTGAGTGAACATTTGGTTAACCCCGGGCTGATGTTCTGTGGATGTTCTTGAGACGTTATTTGTTCAGGATTAAAGATGATGCACACACGAGGCTTTGTGCTGCACAGTCTCTGAACAGAAAATGACTGAAAAGTGTGTTTCAGTGTGAACTTTGGCCTCTTCTCCCTCTGCAGGCAGATCCTGTTCCTGTATCATTATTTCTGCTCATGAACACACTGACCGCTCAGCCTCACGGTCCTGAGTCTCCCCCCCCCTTCCCCCCCTCGTCTCATTTCCATCAACCCTCTGTAATAACCCTCCATCATGTTGTTACTCAGAACCCCGGCCGCTCGGTATTCAGTCCGAATTTTGTGGACCTGAGTCAGCATGTCTGAAGTGTGTACCCCCCCTCCCTTCCCCCGGGCTTTTAAATACGGGGTATTTGATCTCTGTTTGTAAAAACGGAACCCACATGATTATACTCTTTGGATCCATCACAATTGGCATTCCAATTCATTCCAGTGAAGGGTTTTTAGTGAGTATAGGGTTGGTTTGTCTGCAGGTGGTCAGATCGGTCGATCAGTGAGACAGGAAGGTGGCAGGAACTCACTCGGAGCAGGATGTTACCGCGAGGCATTTTATTGCTTACTCACTATTGTTTGAAATAAACCTGCCAGCCAATCAAAACAAGGCTGTGCTGCGCCGTGCAGATTGTACAGCGAGACCTGCAGCTTTGTGCTAAACTGCTGTCTGGTTTCAGAAATCTCGCTGCTCTCCAGCACTCAGAGAGATCTTCTGTCTCCTCTCGCTCCACCACTACAGCACAGAACCCTCATAATGACAGTTATTTCACTTGTGAAGCTCTGTTTTTGTTTTTTGGACTTCAAAGAAGTTCAAGTCATTTATTTATCGAGTGCTTTTATTTATTTATTTTTAAACGGTGTGTTGTCTCCATGCTGCTGTTCAAAGAGATGAGCCTGAACCCCCAAAGAGCGAACCAGAGCAACAGCGGCAAGAAAAAACTCCTCCTTCCTGAGCCGGGGGGAGGGGTCAGCAGCATCAACAGTGTAGGACAGCCACGTACAGATTGTTCAGAGATCTGTCAGCGCCATCGGTCCATCCATTAACCATCGTAGCTGCAGGGCCCTGGACAAGGAGTAATAAGTGGAGTATTATTGACACACAGTGCGGCATGTGACTCCGCCCCTAACTGACCAGAGCAGCAGAACTGACCGGGGCAGATGCTGCAGGGCACTTAGTCAAGAGGGTTCTCTGGAATAGCATCATTTCAGCACCACGCCCTCTACTGACGATGAGCTGTGTGAGGGGGTGAAACTCCAGCACACACTGATCCCAGATCAGCACCTCAACAGCGCCACCCTGAGATCTACAGCTTTATTAACAGCAAATTCATTACACGCAAACGTAAATAAATGTGTTTTATTTGACTTGGATGGATAGTGATTCAGAATCACTAATAGTAACTGAGAGAACATTCCAAAGTTGAGGAGCAGCAGTAACTTCATTCATTCTAGGAACTAGAAGTAAACCTGCACCTTGAGAGCAGAGCTTATATAATTGAATGATATTCAGATACTGTGGTGCCTGTTTGAGTTTTAATAAAAACTTTGTAATTGATGCGAAACTTAACTGGTAGTCAGTGTAGGTTTGTTTGTCTAACTGCGGTTATATGAAGGTCTCACATGGAGCTGCACGCCGAGGTCATGTGAGCATTATCAGTTGGCGAGCCGGTTTGTTTGCATCCCGCTGTCGTATTTGCGTCTTTATCTCGCTTACTGCAGACTCTTATCTCTCACACATTCTGTTATTTTATTATTTATTTTTCCCTTTTTGAGTCTGAGCTTCCCTTCCATCAGACGTGAGACGGAAAGGTGACTGTTGGTGATTTGGAACCTCCCCCAAACTGCAGACCGTTTCACTCCAGTTCATCGGTCTTGTCATTTTGGGGAAGGCCTTTTTTCCTCCTCCAGCACGATTGTGCAACTTACAAGTATCCAAACTTAATATTTGGGGTTTAAGAGCCTTCTTACCCTCCACTCACTTGATCTACCACGCCCACAAAAAGCCCTGTTCCTGTATGTTTGGGATGTATTGGAATGCTGATTATGAATTGGATTGTACATGAATACTGTAACCTGTACAGTTCATCACAGCCTCCTGATAACCGCTTTATTTTGGTTCCCACGGTGTGACTTGAGTTTTTTCATTCCAGATAAACCGCCCCCCCACCCTCATGCCGCCCCCCCCCCACAGATCAGCTATTACTGTAGTGACCCATTAAGCTCAGGAATGCTTTAAATCAACCCACGTGACCTCGTTACGCTTCGG
>JAOUQT010064270.1:0-20677 GCA_025769995.1 Xyliphius kryptos
ACGTTCTCCCCTGGATGGGCATGGGGAACCCCCCCGCGACCCTCATAAAGGAACAAGCGGAAGATAATGAATGAATGTTTTCAGTTATTTCTTCTTTTTTTGTTAAGTACATAACTTGATGCCTTAAGTGAGAATCTACAATGTAAATAGTTGTGAAAATACAGAAAACGCATTGGGAATGAGATGTCTCCAAACCTTTGGCCTGTACTGTAGTTGTATGTAATTATTATGTACAGTATTCTGTGATCTGTGAACATGTGTTCTGCACAGGTACTGGGAAAACTGTGGTTGGTGTTCAAATCACATATCAGTTCTTTATGAAGAACAAGAAATATGAAGCTAATCTCCTAGAGCAATGCCAAAAAGGGCAGAAGTCGGATTCCTCAAAAAAGAAGGTGCCCAAAAAATGTGCCATTCTTTACTGTGGATCCTCCAACAAAGCTGTGGATATTGTGGCAGGTAAACTGATTTTCCTCTAGGGTTAGATCTCAACCATTTATTCACCACATGCTCTAATTCACTGTTAGTTAGTGGATGATAATCAATTGATAGATTTGTAGATAAAGGCAGTAGTTAGACAACAGCAGAGACTAAAATCACAAAAAAGTTCAATCAATATTCAAAGTAAAAGAGCTTAGAGTTGCATAACGTGGTAAGATTACTAGTAAGGTCTTGTTTGTAATTTGGTACAACTTACAATAGGCTTGTCAACTTGCCTACTGGGCAGTCAAGTGCTTGTGTTTAAATAACCAGCCTTGCGGCCTAAAGGACCCACTAAATGCTATGGCTGGAGTGCCTGTAGGCAAGAAACGTAACTGATTGCTCCCTAGGTGTGATATCCAGGGCTGCCAGTGTGTTTTATTGCACGTTTGGGTGTTAAATTTGGAGAACAAAGTACTCTGTACAAGCACAGTAATGGTAATAAATCACTTTATCAACTAAGTCTCTACTGCTTCTATGTTTGGTAGCCATATTTGAAAATAAAGTCAGCCTGTAAGTTATATTTTAAGTTTAATTAAACCTAAGTTTTAGATAATATTATTAGAGGCATTTTAAATGATAGGCCTAGAATTTAAGATACAAAACATGAACTCAGACTAATTTTCCTCTATTACAGAACAGCTACTAAAGCTGAATGGCGTCCTTAAACCTCTTCGCATCTACTGTGATCAAATGGAGATGATGGAGTACTCATATCCAGGCAGTGAACTAAAACTCTGTCGACGAACTCTCCGCGACGAGAAACCAAAAGAAGAACTCAGGTAATGTTTTCGTGAGGTTTTGTTAGGTGGGAAAACCTACAGGGAGAAGTATGTAGGGCCCTAATGAACAGCAATGGAATTCAACTGGTGGTGATTGTGTTTGGGGAAGCATGGGCTTGCCATAAAGTTTGGCAAAGCGGGGCCTGGAGTAGTAGTAAGGCAGAAAAATTCATAAAAGCCTTTAGGTTATATATATATTTTCTGGTTTTGGCGATTGAAACTGGGTAACATCTTATGGATATGGAAACATATGCCGATGATGATAGTAGCTCAGTGGTTGTTGGGATGTCAAACTGATGGCTGACTAAACTAAAATCTTGAGTCCATTTTGAGTTGTGTTGAAGTGTGGGCCCCTTGACAAGTCCCTCAACCCTTGCCCCAGAGGTTCTGTATCATGACCATATGCTCTAACCCCTAACCCATTAAGTCCATGAGCTATTAAAGAGGTCTGTATCATATTAACCAATTAACATGAAACATATCCGCTCTTCTTTTGTACAGGAAGATTTCATTAATGTACCGAGTCCGTCAATCTGAAAACCCTAAGTCAAGGGAGATTGAAGAATATGAGGACATGAAAAATCTTGACAACTTCGACCTCGCAGGGTAACGGCGACCACAGTATTACCAGTATGTCCATTACGTGACATACTTTAAATATTTAATGATTTAATGTTAACTGTGTGGCAGGTACAAGAAAGTTTTGAAAGAGGCTCGGCAGCATGAACTTAGAATGCATGATGTCATCCTGTGCACGTGCTCCACAGCTCTGAAACCCATCCTAAAGGAAACCATGGACTTTAGGCAGATCATCATTGATGAGTGTGCCATGGCTCCAGAACCTGAAGCCTTCATCCCGCTGGTGACTCATGATCCTCAGCAGGTCAGTACCCAGTCGGGTGGCATTACATAGGTTTTTCAATAAAAAACAAAACAAAACACAAATAACCAAAGATGATGCTACACTTTCAATGTGGTAAATAAATAAGTTTGTAACATGTTTCTCCTGTACATCACAGAAACCTCTAAAATACAAGGTGGCTTAAAAACCTCAGCTCATTATCTTTTGCTTAATCCTACATTAGGGACTGGAGTGGGTACCCAAGTCCATTCGGGGGGAGAACATTTTTTGCAGTGGGCAGGTACACCCAGGACAGGGGGCATCCATGTTTTTGGACTGTGGAAGAAAATCAGAGAAAACCTACATGGGCACAGGAAGAACATGGAAACTCCATCCAGATCAAAACATTTTATGTTCTGAAAATATTTTTCTTATTCACAGATACTGATGAGAAATATTTAAAAAAAGGGAAAATATTTTTTGCTTAGACCCAGAGTGGCCAAATGAGGATTACAGAATTACACACCATTTTAGTGGTGTTAATTCAGTATAAAATGTGGCTTGTACAATTGTTTTTTGGGGAAGTGGGGTCTTCTGGAGCCCTTTACCCTGAGCAAGTTCTAGTCTGCAAAAAACACATTCACCCTTGGAGAAAATTCATACTGCCAACTCACCTCATAACGTGTTTTTATACAATGACACAAATCTGGAGCTCATTGGGGAAACTGCAGACATATGGAGAACATGCAAACACGACCCTATTTGATGCCACATATCATATATAAACCATCATAGCTCCTTTGTATTTTTGTTTTGTTATTTTTAGATTGTGCTTTTGGGTGACCACAAACAGATCCAGCCGATCGTGGCGTGCGCCCGTCTGAAGGACCTTGGCATGGGGAAGTCTCTCTTTGAACGTTATATGGATCGAGCCATAATGTTAAACATACAGTACAGAATGGTGAACGAACGAGCTGTTAAACATAATCAGTAGTGTTGGCTAAACAATTAGCAAAATATTTTCATAAATTTTATTTATTTCGTTTCAGCAAAAGGAAATCTGTGCTTTTCCCTCCAAAAAGTTTTATGAGGGCATGCTGCAAACTGGAACGAAGCCAAGAGAGCACTGCCTGCGTAATAAATATGGCGAGCCAACCGCCATTCTGTTTCTTCATGTCGAAGGTGAGGAGATCAGTTTCGCAGTCTCCACGAAGGACGGGAACGAAAATTCAGCAGCCAACGAACTGGAGGCAAAGGAAGCAGTAAGTTCAAGAAAATTTATTTTTTACTATTTACACTGTCTGAAATACGATAAAGTTGAGTAAGCGAGTATGTAGTGTCCATGAAGTATCATAATGTAAGAGGCCACGCCCCCACCGTACACGTTTTACTATTCCCACAGGGTTTGCCTACTATATAGTATGCAGTAGGTGATTTTGGACACGACAGTGTATTCTCCTATAAAATGGTATATCCATCAGGGTTTATTTTCGGACCTAAAAGGCTAAGCAGCAGCTAATATACAATTGTCAAATACATACACACAGCAAATTAAGTTCCTAACTTGTGATTATCAGTTGTTTGAAAATTCCTTTTTTTTCACAAATTCATAGAATATGGCTTTGAAGACTGTAATTTAGCCACGAGTTTGTATTTATGTCATATGTGACATGGATGGTGGAGAACAAGCCGAGAATGTAAAGTAGATGAATGGAATGTGTTTAAAAGTGCACACTGGAAAGAAGCGCTTTATTTGTATATTTATTTGTATTATTTGTAGCGCACAACTGCGTAACGTGGTGTGGGATACGATTGAGGACCGGAGACAGGATTTCTCACCAACAGGAACAGGCTTTACTGTCCCGCACCTGTTGTCCCACAAATTTTTTCCCCCACACAGCATACGATGTTACGGCTTATAAAGGCTGCGTACATTCGCCAACCGCTTCACATTTTGCAACCCTAACTGCTTGGTTTTTCAACAATATGGACATGCAAAGAAGTTAACCAGAGAAGCCCGCTTCTCACCAGTCAGAATTCCCATTTCTAATGACTGGCTCAGGTTTTCCTTTGCTGCTCTCTGGTGGTCTCTTCTGCCTCTGGCTAAAATTGCTTTTAAAAGCTAAAATAATGTCAAATCTTCAGGTAGGTCCATTAGGTGGTGCCTAGCCTTTAAACTTTAATCTTTATGCGTATAGCACTGATTTGGGAACTGGAGTAATGCTTTCTTTTTCTTACGACAGTAGAACAGACAACTCAGTTGACTGATTTCCAAAGTAATTCTACTTTGTGGCGCTCAGGTTCCCTCTTTCGGTTTTAAAATATCCAGGTACGAGTTGCTAAGATGCTGATCCAGGACTCTGGTGTATCACCTGAAAATATTGCCATCCTGACACCCTACAATGCCCAAGTGAGCAAGATCAAAGAGGTCTTGAAAGAAAACCAAATGACAGTGAGGGGTATCAACAGTGTCACTGTTTGCAACGTTATGAAGAGCCAAGGTGAGTTTACTCTTCTGCTTCTTCTGTACAACCCCTGAAAAAAAGTACAAATCATCAGTCTGAGATGAGAACTCATTCAGACATTTTATTCTGTATAACAAACTCCGATCAAAAACATGATGCATTATAAGGTCATTCCAAAGTGCAACAGAAACACTAAAAGAAATTAAAAAAACATTATGGAAACAAATTAAATGTTACTTTTATTGAGCAAGCATGGGGAAAAAATATGGAATTACTCAATTCTGAGGAAAAAAGTATGGAATCACTCAACTTCAAGGAAGAAAATAAGGACACACACAGTCAATTTCCTTTCCCTAAATTGACACCTGCCTCAGATTAGATCTGCTCGTTAGTCTGCAGTTAAAAACAAGTGCAGTCATGACACCTTGGAGGGCTGCTGGACAAAATGGAGTGGCTAGGACAAGAGAAATGTCTGTCATCTGTATACAAGATATGGACCAAATACAAACAGCATGGAATGGTTGTTAAAGCCAAGCATACTGGTAGACCAAAAAAAAGACCTCAAAGCATCAAGACAAAGAACTTAAGGCCATTTGTTTTGAAAACCGAAAAAGTACAACTTAACAGATGCAGCATAAATGGGATGAAGCTGGAGCCAATGTATGTGACCAAACCGTAAGAAATCGCCTAAACATTGACACGTAAACAGAAAAGAACAAGATTGCAATGGGCAAAGGAGAGGCAATCATGGACTGTGGATGACTGGATGAAAGTTATCTTCTGTGATGAGTCAAGAATCTGCGTTGGACAAGGTGATGATGCTGGATCTTCTGTTTGGTGCCGTTCCAGTGAGATTTAAGAAGAGGACTGCCTGAAGAAAACACCCAAATTACCAGAGTCCTTGATGATCTGGGGCTGCATGTCAGGCAAAGGCACTGGGGAGATGACTGGTTAGTTCTTCTATCAATGCACAAGTTTACATTGACATTTTGGACAGTTTTCTCATCCCTTCAATTGAACAGATTTTTGGAGATAATAAAATAATTTTCCAAGATGACAATGCATCGTGCCATAGGGCAAAAACAGTCAAGGCATTCCTTGGAGAAAGACACATTCAGTCGATGTCATGGCCAGCAAATAGTCCAGATCTCAACCCAACTGAAAAAAAAATGGTCCACAAGAAGGCTTCTACATGCAAAGCTGATCTGGCAACTGCTATCAAAGAGAGTTGGCACCAAATTGATGTAGAATACTGTTTGTCACTCAAGTCCATGCCTCAGAGACTGCAAGCCGTTATAAAAGCCAAAGGTGGTGCAACTAAATACTAGTGATGTATTTTAAATGTTCTTTTGTCTTTTATGATTCCATATGTTTTCCTCAGAATTGAGTGATTCTTTTTTTCCCTGTGCTTGGTCAATAAAAGTAACATCCACTGACTTCCACAATGTTTTTTCTTCATTTCTTTTGAGTGTTCCTAAAAGCCAACAAGTTGCCCTTTGGAATGACCTTATTATTGTATCATGTTTTTGATCTGAGTTTGTTCTGAATGACTGCTCGTCTAAGACTGGTGATTTCATACTTTTTGCCAGAGGTTGTATATTACATAACACTTATTGAATGAACTAAAATGGAGACTGTGAGTCAATGGCACCTGTATTTAACGATTAAAAGGTGGATCCGATCACATTAGTCTTTAAAGTGTGATTTGAGACCTAAGTAAGAACTTTGCAAAAATGTTGTAATGAATATATAAATGGCAAATGTTACATATTAATTAATAAAGATGCAAGACTGTCCTTCAGTTAGTTTTGTTTATACTTTATCGTTTATACTTTCTATACCGTATAAGTAAGTTAGTTGCACTCGTTCCACTGTCCAAGGAGTTTTGTAAACTCATAAGCTACATACTTTTTTCTTTACCTAGCAGAAGGAGAGTGACAAAATGGTAAACACATAGAGAACCACACAACACTTCCTGTATAGGAACCTGTAATTCATGTTGCACCATTATCTTCACTACCAGGATCTTAGCTTCGTTTATCTTTTTGTATACCAAAAGCTGGTGTATATTGGGACAGGACATAAGATCCATCCACCACCTGAACACCCTAATAATTGAACACATTAATGTGATCAACTTTAAATCACTGCGTTATTGTGCTAGTTCTTGTAAGCCTATAAGTATCTGTGAAATAAGGTATACAGAAATGGACCAAGAGTACGTTTCTCTTGTACAGTCATAACAAATATAAATTGTTTGGTTTCACTTCACATTGAGGAAAAAACTGTCAGCACCTATTCACCTGTCAGTCAAGAGAGTCATAGAGAAAAGATATAAAACATTTCTAAATGCAGTTTGGAGGTAGCAAAACTTACTGCGACTGGTGATGTACTTTGTTCCAGTGCCGGGGCTAAGTGGTATTGGCTCCTCATAGTAGTTCTCTGGAGTAGGTGTGTTGGGCAGTGGGGGTGGAGGCATTCGCTGGTCAATAAGCAAACAAAAAAAAGTCACACCAGAAAAATCAATGGTTTCATAAATTCATAAATTTAAACCAGGGGTTCTCGGCAGGTCTTAACCTGGCACTCACATTTCCTCTTGCTCATAAAGTTGAAATCCAATTTAACAGAATACAAACCAAACAAATTTAGTTTTACTTCAGGTTACATTTTAATTTTGTCATCTTGCCCCTGAAAATCATCAGAAAATTAAAGAGATGGGTAACATTTTTAAATGTGGAATGCTCAAAGAAGAATATTTTATTAGGGGAATCCTAAAGAATGGGTTCTGGGTAGATCCAGTGGCCATCAAGAAACTTAAACTCAATCCCCATTTAAGTAAACCTGAGTTTATAAATTATCCCGCCAAAATCTAAACTGTAAAATCTAAATATGTAGGAAAAGAAGCTTCTTACATGTTTAAATGAAAGTGTTTTTTTTCGTCGGATTGTGTCTTTTTTGTCCTCTTCATCATTTAAGAATACAAGCTCGAAGTCTGTGAGAGAGATATGTGAGACAGTGTGTTTTCATAACAATACAAAATACTTAAAAAGACGGGATACTTACTGAGGTTCTCAAAAAGAGATTCCACAAAGCTTGTGCCATTTCTGAAAACAGAGCTGTTCATGCACTCCGTTTCATTGACTGCAGTGTGAGAAAATGAAAAAACAAAATAATTACTTATTTTTCAATTTTATTTACACATACTTGTGATGATTAATTCACAAAGAACCTCAGTAAAGTAAGACATGCTCAATGGTACTTTTATTACATAAAACACTACCTAAAATACACAGACTTTGTAGATTTACAATTACATTCTGTAGTCCATCTGTTTCTATACTTTAGTTAGTCCCCATTACTATGTTCTCTGATGATCAGGACCCTCACAGAGCAAATATTATTAAGGTGGTGGATGATGTTACAAGTGGAACAGACACCTGTATGTCACCTACGGGTGACAAGGTATAAAGTACAATATGCAGCTTCACAACAGTTACTTTTTTCCATACATACCATCTGAGAATTTCAGCTGTTGCAGCAGGTTTTTCACAGCAGTCTTCTTCTCCTCAGTAGCAGAGCTCAGCGTCTCATGGTCCAGCAGCTTAAGCAGCACATTCAGCTCACTCACCAAAAGCTCCATTGCTGAGGTGCAATGGTAAGGGTCAAAGGTCATAAGACACCAGACTATGCAGTTATATATGTGAAATAACAGGTCAATTACTTTACAAACATTTAGACAAGAGGTCACTAATAGGCGGACCGCGACCCGGGTCTGGAACCATTTACTGCAGACCCAAATCAATAAACTATTGGGAACAATTTAATTCTCATTGTTCATTTTAAGCTGAATGTTTATTGTCTTTTCTGGGCTTCACTGTGCAGTTAACTCACAGCCCAATCACATGCGTAGTAAGCAACGCTCGTCAGCCAATCAGATCTGTCAGATTTGGGCACGTGGAGCATAAACAGGCGAGGTACAAAGCAAGAAGCAGCAAAAAAAGGCTTAGAAGTTGACTGCGAAAACTGAGACTGAATATAAAAGTGAAATAAACTGTTTAGATCTTAAATCAGGTTAACAAGAGGACTGCCGTTTCATTACGTAATTTACTTTATGATGCACCTTTTGCAAAAGTAATGTTACTTCAATATAGGTCTTGTTACTTGAGGAAATAAAAAAATGTTGAAGTTTTATAAATAATTAAAAATTAATTCCGTTTAGTATTTAAAACAATGCATATTTTTTAGATATATTGAACAATATTTTTCATTCGTTACATCTTAGTTGTTCACAAAAACTGCTGACAGGACCACTAGGCTACTTCAGTATACAGGATAGTGCACTAAATCTTAACACAAGTTAGAAATTATGATGGTCTGGACCTTGGCCTGACAAAATTTCCGCTAATTGGACCCTACTGAATTCTAAAAACATGCCCGTGTTAATGTGTGTAATGCTAAGGAAATAGAAGGATTGAGATAAACAAATTTAAATGAATTTAAATGTAATAACCTTTTTTTTCCAAAGACAGGTGGTTTAAATTATCTGATTATTTCAAAACAGTTTTAACAACTTTGTCATGCCAAAAAGAAACTAGTTAAGCTCACCCGTAGCTCCGATGATGACCCCATCCAGGAGACACATCTGACTACCAACTTAGTTGTTTTGTTTTTTTTTAAATAAAAAACGTTGTGTGGTTTCTTTAACAAAATATGCAGTAGTTGAAAAAAAAAACAACTATAAGCCATCCATTCTTATGTTAATGCTTTTATGGGTGAAATATAATAGAACCTATATTTAAAAATCATCTGATGTTAAATCTTTTTTCTATCTTGTCAATATTTAACAGTTAATGTTTGAGTTAAAATTATTTAATTATCTATAGTAAAATCTATACATAAATAGCTTTAAAGCCTCAGTATTTAGGCTATTTTATAAATACACAAAAACGTGTATAACCCTACATGAGGTTATTATAAAGCTGTAGGATCTGCTTAGATGTGTTACCTGTATTTACATTTAAAGTGGTGTTCTTTAGTTTATAACTTTTCCCACAGTTACCTGGGATTTTATAAGAGGGAAGAAGGAATTCCGTTAAACTGATCTAGTTTGCCTTCTGTGCATACACAGCGGAATTTGTCCTCGTACAGTGACCACACGTGCCCGATGCATTGGGCAGCAGTGTAACCCATCATGGAACCCATTATGTAACCCAATACAGCAGCCACCACAGGTTTCCAGACCGTGTTCTGTTTTCCGTTACTGTAAATTCCACAAGAAGAGAAATAGAAATTCTTTTTTTCCTGGTTTTGATGGGACGATGGCTCTGAAAACTCTTTTTAGTCACATGATGGCGCTAAAATTTAACCGTTAACGTAACGTCACGTGAGCAAGCCGTGAAAGCAACCCGCGAAAACGGACGTTATTTTTTCAAAGAAAATAAATAAATGAATCGGTAATATCCGAAGTCAATAAAAACAGAAGTTTTACTTTGTTTCATTTATACAAGCTGTTTGTGACCCGCCATTTTAGAAACGCCGTGTTAGAGCATCGACTCTTCGTCAATAAATGTTTTAATCTGTCGTTTTAGCCGGACGTGAAGTACCTTCTAAGCAGTTAAGGTTCTTTTTTTCATATCTATTTTACTTTGCTTGTTGTATTTTATATAAGTGGTAACTATTGTCACTTTTGTCGAGTAACTAAAAATTTAGCTCACTGCGTTTTACAAAGCAGCTTGCCCAACACTTTCGACATATAAAACAATATTATTTCTTATTTTTTTTCAGCAAACAGTCTACATTTTTTTCTTACCTGAACTTATTTGTGGAAAAACTGAAATGATCTGAACAATTTGCAGGAGCGTTCTGTAACTCAACCTGAACTGTCTGAGTACAGCAGCTGAGTGACGTCCTTTGTTTCGTCGCTATGACAACCGCCACTCTCAACATGCCAAAGTTGTCCAGAACGTTCAATTTTACTTTGTGGACAGTATAGGATTTATAAAACCTATTAACTAGAGTTTGTTTGTAGTTTTGACATATTTCGCGTTTTTTTTACTAAGTTTATTTAGCCCCCCCCCCCCCATAATGGCGCTGACGTCATTTAGCGATTTTACTTATTTACCCAGTATCCCCAGTAGTCTGTCTTAAGAGTTTATCCACCGTCTCTGATGAGTGTTTTTAGCTTACATGTAGATATAAGTGTTGTAATTAATAAGCTTCAGTTAATCAGGCTGACTTCAATTAATATTTTAATCATTTTATAATATTTTAAGACAGTATCTTACTGTCATGGTGGCAAAGTGATTTAGTGGTTAGCACATTCCCTCTCAGTGCTGGGGATGCCGTTCGAATCCCAATCTGGGTTCTCCCCATGTCTGCATGGGGTTTCTTCCACATTCCAAATTCCTAACATGGATTCAAGGTAATTTGAATGCTCTAAATTGCCCCATATAGTCTGTGCATGTGTGTGGCTGTGTGAGTATGTGCCCAGAGATAGATTGGCACCCTGTCCTGGGTGTATCTGCCCAGCGCCCGAGACATTCTCCCCTGAATGGGCATGGGAAACCCCACTGTGACCCTAGTAGAGGAATAAGTGGAAGATAATGGATGGATGGATAGATGGATCTGACTGTCATTTTGCACTGATCTGGGATTATTAGGTTGTTACAATGTGATGTACTTTCTGAGTAGTTACTTTTGCCATATTTATGTAGTTTTACTTGTTATATTTAGTGGTGGTAACTTTTGTGTGGTAAAGCATTAGTTTTTGTCGAGTAACAAATAACTACATTCAACTCACTACATTTTACAAAAAAGCTTGCCCAATACTGCCTACTGTATTTAAACCAACATTTTATGTCAATAAAATTCTAATCTCATGGAAAATTTCAGGTCCTGCAGTAGTAACAGCGTTGCGACTGTCCAGCCTGCATTGTCCGAGCATTTTGTCCAGCCTGCACCACCGAATCGCACACAGCAGAAAGCCAACCATTACAGACCACGCGCTAAAACCCCAAGTCGATTATCTAAACCAGCCACTCTACACAGCCCCATGTTTGCCCAAACACCAGGCTCGAGGAGGTTTCAGTGTCTCAAAGTGCTACGGTCAGTTCGCACAAAACACCCCTTTCTTGTGTAATAAAAGTAGCACATACAAACGTGAAAAACACTGTCCCGCTTTGCTAGCGTTCCAGCCTGAAGTGCATTACCTGGCTAGCCAACCAGATGGCGCCATCATACAGGCTTACCAGCCAGCGGCACATTACCTGGCTGACCTGCCAGAGAACGTCATTACACAGGTTCAGCCTGCCATTTATTATTTGGCTTTCCCACCAGAGGGCACAGCGGCTCAGACGTCCAAGTCCACGGCTTACTATCTAGCTCCGCCACCAGGGGGCGCAAGCACACCACTTCTGAGCGAAAAGCGCAGTGTTCATTCTCTATGTGCCTGGAAGGGCTTATGCACAAGGCTATTGCCTTTAGTTTGCATGAAAGCCCCCCTTTAAGTGAAATAAGTTCTCGCACCGACAATACCTTCTGTTCCAATGTTAGCGGAAAAGGTCGTGTCACTTTTACACAAAGGTGCCAATCAAATTGTTCCACTGGACTGAAGTCACATGGGTCATTACTCATAATACTTCATAGTTCCAATTAAGGACAGATCCCGCCTGGTTTTGGACATGAGAGATCGGAACAAGGAAGTGCAACTTCAGCATGCTGAAGTTTAACACACTTTCTCGGTCTATTCGTCAGAACGAATGGTTCTCACTAGTCAATCTCAAAGATGCTTTCTCTAACGTAAGCATGCCCACACAAGTAAACACAAAATGCAATTTGTAAATGAAGATGTTTATTAAAGTAGAAAAAGATCTAAACCTACATGGCCCTGTGTGAAAAAGTGATTGCCCCCTAAACCTAATAGCTGGTTGGGCCACCCTTAGCAACAACAACTGCAACCAAGCGTTTGCAATAACTTGCAAGTGGACTTTTAACTTGCAACGAGTCTTTTACAGCGTTCTGGAGGAATTTTGGCCCACCCATAATTGCAGAATTGTTCTAATTCAGTTACATCAGATAATTTTTAAACTTGAACGGCCTTTTAATGGTCATACCACAGCATCTAAATAGGATTCAGGTCAGGACTTTGCCACTCCAAAGTCTTCATTTTGTTTTTCTATTGCCATTCAGATGTGGACTTGCTGGTGTGTTTTGGATCATTGTCCTGCCGCAGAACCCAAGTTCGTTTCAGCTTGAGGTTATGAACAGATGGTCGGACATTCTCCAGTTCTTTGGACGTTGTTGGGTCTTTTGTGACCTCTTGGATGAGTCGTCACTGCGCTCTTGCGTGGCCTGTTCCTACCGGGAACATTCACCACGGTTCCATGTCTTCGTCATTTTTGTAGATATGGAAGGGGGTGGGGGGGGGGAATCACTTTTTCACACAGGGTCATGAAGGTTTGGATATTTTTTTCTCCTTTAATAATAAACAAATTTACAAACTGCATTTGTGTTTAGTTGTGTTGTCTTTGTCCACTATTAAATCGGTTTGATGTTCCAAAACATTCAAGTGTGACAAACATGCAAAAAAACAGGGAATGAGGTAGGATGCAAACACTTTTTCACACCACTGTATAAGGACCGGAACCTTAAAAACCAGACTACATTGTTGTAGAAGATCAGTTTATCATTTTGCTTTCAACAAATGCATTTATGAATTAAACCTTGTGTTTTTTTAGTATAGTGGGCTTGTAACCATTTTATAAAAGCAATAAGACACTCAAGTTTTAGTATTGTAAATAAATCACGAGAAAGGTGTTTAGCACGACGCGGAGCATCCACACACTAATGCTTTATTGCGTTGATATAAAAACCAGGTGATAATGTTTGTCACTGTAGTCTATTCAGGTTGTTTTTCTGTAATGTACCCAGCGATCACTTGACAATCAGAATAAGTGGCTTAAAATATAATCAGGGTATCATTTTTTCATCCTGTATTTTTTCATCTCTTCTGTTCACTGTTTTAAGATTTTAAAGTTTACAGCGTTGCAGATTAAATCTGTCCCAGTCATTTTTTTTCTTGCTGATTTAAAAAGACTGCAGTGTCCTCCAGCTGTGACTGAGAATGATTTTAGCCCAATTGAACCATGTCTGCCTCCCCCCACCGCCCCCCAAAACTGCCTTCAGGTAAAATTTGAACAATTCCTTTATTCAATCCTTAGCAGTGACATAAAATGCAGCAGGCTTATTTAGTGTCTCTCATTGGATGATGACCTCACTGCATTCCTTGAAACCATCAATGAGCTGAATGTAGACCTGCCTCCTGAGCGTGATGACTGAGAGAAAATAATTGACAAAACTTCACTTTATATCAAAGTTTTATAATGTTTTAGACTTTCTCTGAAATAAAACTAACACTTAAATCTGTATTTTAAAATTTACTTTCCAAAGCCACCGCCCTGAACAATAACCCGATGGTGAATTCTTATTTATTAATACATTTTCTAATGCATTATATGAAGAATTGTATTGTGGTACACCTTAATTAATCATTCAGGTTAGGGTTGGGGGGGGGGGGGGGGGGGGTGGTGTAACTCTACATTTTTATATGCTCCAGTTCTGTTAGGGCAATTTGGTTAAGGCCCTTTTATAAACAGCATGAAAGTTCCCCAGTTCAAGATATATAATGGCATGGTGGTTTGGTTGAGTTGGGTTGAACAGAACATATTACGCCAACTAGTTATTAACATATTAACCACCTTACAAATGCTGTTTTGTTAGGGCAAATAAGTCCCACAAACACAATGAAATCTTTAATAAAGCGGTTTTCACAAAAATGCATATTACAGAATATCTAAAATAATGAGTACAACCAAATTAGATTTATTTGATCAAATTTAATTTCATGACTTTTAATAAACATTGACAAAATTAAATAGATAAAAGACAAAGAAATAAAAAAGGGATGACTGTAAAACACTAATAAAAAATAACGGGGACAAATATATAAAATGCAATAAAATATCCCAAATTTTTAGACATTTTGTTATTGTAAATGTTCATCTGTCCACCTCCACGTCAAAAGACCATAAAGTGCAAGTGTTACATTAAAATCAAAGAAGAAAGAAGTCATTAGCTATTTACACTGTTAGTAATAAAGAAATGTGTTGCATAGGAATGTAAAAACAATGTTAATAGCACCAGGTTTAAGGCCTTATTAAAATGTTTAGGTGAACTTTTATATACAGCAACAGCAGACATGGCCTACAGGATTTCAAAGTGAATCTAAATGACACATTTTACACTTTCCAAGCTTTTAATGAACAATGTTCTCCATCCCACATGCTCAGACGATTCTGTAACATCCTTCACCAACATTAAAACACACCATCTTTACATCTCTTAACAGGAAAATAAATTAGTCCTCTGTGTTGTGGTTCTGTTCATTGGTATCAATCATATTCCTCAGGACAGTCCGATTAGCTGTTAAGGATTTTGTACCAGAGACTCTTGATGTTCATCATGCATGAGTGCATAAGGAAGAGTTAAAGGTTCAGTATATTGTCTAGTTTAAGCGGTTCCTTTAAGTTCCCTTCTTAGATTCCCATTCCTGAAACAAAATAAAGTTTGAATAAGTCATTTGCATCATATGATGCAAAAACACAGCTGAGGGAATACAACTGCATTTGCATTATTTACAGGTTTAAACTAAATATTGAAAAATCAAATATTGAAATCCTACATAAACCAAATAAAAATCCTTTATTTAAGTTTCTGTACGAAAAATTCATTTTGTTTTTCGACACTTTTGTTCTTCTTTGGTCACATTTGTTACAAAGAAACCAGATAATCCTCATCCCATAATCCCCACGCTCATCCAACCAATAGCATATAGCTGCAGGACCAGAGTTCGAGACAGCAATTCTAGAACCCTCTTTTTATGCGACACTGCCCTCTGGGGTTAAGGCTAAAATCATCGGATGACTTTTGAAACCGCTAAATTTAACCAAAATTACATTTCTATATGCAGTAAAATAAAACTCAATCACAATAAAATAAAACAATCACAGAAATAAGGATCTAGCAGTTTCATGATTTAGGACAAGTTTACAAACATCAGTTTTTGCGGTTTTAAATGCTTTTTTATCTCGCATTCAATCACTTTACTTAAAATATTTTTAAACATCTTATTCTACTTAAAAAACAAGTTTACAGCTGCGGCATCGAAGAAAGCTTATTTTCAAGGTCCTTATTTGGCAACACTGCCCTCTAGCGGAAGACCGGTGTTGCAGGACTCCTCTCTTTATTTGATCACTGGAATTAATTATCAAAACTATTACGCTAAACAGATAATTCGTATTTAATGATTAGCTGGGTAGTTACAATCGTGTTACAATTACAGTAAACTAGTATTTAACCAGCTAACAGTTCGTTTAAAAGCAGTTTATTATGCGTCATTTGCCTGTAGTAAGTTTTAGATTACTACAGTAGTTAGCAGCATATATTTTGGGTAGATAACGCTAATATTCAATACAAAATAAAAGACCAAATGTTTTACCGTGAAATACACAGAAATTTCATTTCATACTCCGATATTCATTTTTATGTGCTTTTTCATTTACCTCGCTAGGTGGAGGTGTTAAAAAAACATAACGGTCCTGAAACTGCGGCCTCCTGTTTAGTAGGTATAATCTTCTTAATCCAGGAACGTTTTACCTCACCACCCTGAGTAATTTAATCAACCAGTAGGTGTCACTATTGCAGCGCCAGTGAACATTTTAACATTTTTTAAATCAACCCCCCAACCACGTCCTGCATGCAGAGAACCTGTCACATTTACCTCAGCAGCAGGAATCCCTAATCATACATAAGCCATTTCAGATATCTATAAGTTACATTTGTTCCAAGTACACACCATGGTGCTTATTTTCTTCAGCTGTGGAAATGACTAAAGAAATACAATGATTAAGAGGTTTGTTCGAATACCTATATAGGAGGGTGTGGAAGCTCAGTGCTAATTGTGTTGGACTGGCAATCTAAGGGTTGTGACTTCAAATCCCAGGTCCACTGAAGTTACCAATGTGGGTTCTTGAGCAAGACCCTTAACCCTCATTGCTCCAGGGGGCGCTGTATCAACCCTGTATTTGGACCCCAACCAAGTTGGGATATTTGTATGTCGCTTTGGATAAAAGTGTCTGCTAAAAAAACAAATGTACCTATATATATATTTTTGCTTTTAGTTGAAATTGAACACACATTTAACCAGACTTGCCATGAGAAACATTGAAACCAGTGAAAAAAATGGCATGTAAATGGCTGGCATGGAGAATCTTAAAAAAACTGCTTATTTAATAATAAATTTATAAACTAAACAATTATGCGAAGAAGTAGGGTCTGAGACCTCTGTGCAACGTTATGAGAGAATTCCAACACAAAAACATTTCTTTATGTAACGGATAATAAAGTGAATGTACAAGGTATTGAGTGATAAACATCCACCTTCTGACCCAACAATAAATTCTGGTTTGTTGTTGTGGGTGAATTCTCCATTGCACTGTTTGTAATGCGGAGACATTTAGCATCTTCAAGCAACAACTTAATTCACATCCATTTCAAACCTAACAACACCTCTTTGCAGTGATTTATTCGCAATAATGCACACCCTCTCGTCTCACTGCTTTATTAAATTGCACAGCTTTAATCTTGAAAGGGCAATTCTAAAAAAATACTCTAAAAACCATCCAATAAAACATTAAACAAAGGTCTTTATTTAGGTATTATTTGTATTAAAAAAAAAAAAAAAATGGTTTGCCTTTCAGTGCTGGGGATCCAGGTTCTTTGTTTTCTAACCACAGCCCAAAAACATGGATCCAAGGTAAATTGAATTCTCTGTGTCTGTGCGAGTGAGTGTGCCCAGTAAAGGATTGGTGCCCTGTCCTGCGAGTATCTGCCCAGCACCTGAATTGTACTCCTAAATGGGTATGAGGAAACCTCCCTGTGACCCATGTCCCTAGTATAGGATGAAGTGAAATGAGAAATGAGAAAAGTAACACCAGGAAACAGTGTAACAAACTGCTCCTGGCCCCTTTTCCAAACAGTAACTTAAAGAGGTCTGTGATTGGTTCATTTCCCTGTGATCAATTTGCTCTCTTTGTGCTCTAATATAAAATCTGAAACTGTACATGCAATATGTGAATGATGGGGTGAATGCGCCATTACAGTGTCACCTGATATGTGATCCGTCAATGTTCTCCTCTATTTAAGCGCTTACCTTCGTTTTCTGCATGACGTTTCCTTTTGTAGAAGCGTATATAGAAGGAGGGCGCTTCCGCATTTCTGAAGCGCAGTTGACTGGAAGGAATGACTCAATATAATGTGGTTCACTCCTTGATGTTTTCTGCAAATAAAGGAAGCTGATCAGATCGGTTTAGAATAACGCCAGATGAAAATGCTACACATACGCAGACGGAGCAGCTCAGTACCTTGCATAGTGGATTGGTTAATGAGGGTGAGCCCAAAACTCCACCAGCTAGAGACTTTTTAAGATTCTCTTTAACCTCTGTGAGCTTGAGCTCCAGGTCCACTCGCTCACTTTCCTTTGTCTGGCAGCTCTTCTCTAATTTTGCCACTCGCTCCTCCTGTGCAAGCCGCTGCTCGTCTGTAAAAGGAAATATCAGTTTGCTCAGATAGTCTTTTTAAAAACAAAACACATTGTATTCTACATACCCAAAACACTACACATTAACAGAATAGGACAAGAGTATTTCACAGCATAAAGTTTTTATTCTAGGGTGGCTCCGTTCAAATAAATATAGAGTTTGCAAATCTGTAGTAGATTTCCCCCACAGTCCAATGTCATGTATATCATGCAAACTACAGATACTACACTGACTCTGGCTGGAAATATATGCGCCTGAAAATGTACACTAGTTGCACCTATCCTCCAAGACTCAATAATAATAATGTATTACTGCTTCTCAGAGTATAATCCACCAACTAAAAAAATGTTCAGTGAGCACTGATGGAAGATTACAGGATGACTAACCCAAACAGAGCTACTGACTTTTACATCAACAAAGTAAAGCAATAATGTGGATGTGTCCAACAGAGTGCACTGTGAGTGGACAGTGTGTTTAAAAACTGAGCCTATAGCACAATGACTGTACTTATTACACCATCACCACATCAGTGTCACTCCAGTGCTGAGAATCATCCACCACTTATATAATACATGCTGTATAAATAAATTTCTGTGGGGATCATGGTCAATAAAAAGCAGAGTAAGGGGTGTGTAGAGAAACAGATGGACAACAGTCTGTAATTGTAGAATTACTAAGTGTTTCCGTATGGATGTGGAATTAATAATTGTAAAAATAAGGACTAAGGAATAAGTTTACATAAAGCTGAGGCGATTATCAGCAGATGATCAAGTATTTGATTTCAGTAAATAGAGCAGTAATTGTAACAATAAAGTTTTGCTATTTATTCATTTGTTTCAGCGAACAAAATGTTCTATTTAAGGAAGAACATTTTTGAATGATGATTTAACAAAGCTTTACATCCTGAGGTACACATACACCATCAAGCATCTTAAAACAAAAGAAAACTGACCTAACCCCTCTCTGGTTTCTTGCTTTTTCTTCCATAGTAACATCAGAGCATTCCTGATACTGTCTCTTTCTCTTTCAAGCTCCTCTATCTCTTTTAGGTGGCGGCGTACCTCTTTCTTCGCCCGGGTTTTCCCGTACCATCCGTGCTGATTTGTGTCTAAAAGGTAACATGGCAAAAAGATCAGGCTGTGAAGGTCTGTGAGAAAGTGAAGGTGATGAAGGTTTTATCACCTCCTGCCCACTGGGGAGGCAAAGGGCAGGACACGAGAAGCTGTACATCAAACTTAAATAAATGTCTTATAAAGCTCAAGTTGCATCATAAGCCAGGACCACTGCGAAAACCTTTGGAATAGAGATGCTAACTGTCTAACTACTTTGTCAATGGTGGAGTGGTAGCTCAAATCCCAGGTCCACTAAAGTTACGAATGTAGGTCCTTGAGCAAGACCCTTAACCCTCATTGCTCCAGGGTCCTGTTTCAACCCTGTGTTCTGATCCCAACCAAGTTGGGATACTTGTAAGTCGCTTTGGATAAAAGTGTCTGCTAAATGACTAAATGTAAATGTAAATCTTATAATCCATACATACATCATTCCTACTGCTGCTTCTTTCACCGCAGCCAAGGAGCACCATCAATACCATGTGGTACGACAAAACACTAATGTTGGAGAAGAAAACCTCTTATACAACTGATCTTTTAATTCATTATAACAAGGCACTGGAGTTCTTCCACCTCAGACATGTCCAATAATGTATTGATAAACTTCGCCTTCATTATAAGAGGCTTCTATTGATGTTTTGCTGTGAAGCTAAAAGTGAAATTGTCTCTCTTCAGACTTTAAACACACTAATATCTGAGCAGAAAAATGAAAATCCTCCTCGCACATGTACTGTTATCTTTACTTAAACCCTTTTATTATTTCAGATTGGACTGGATACAAACTACTGGACTGCTGTGAACCACTTTTTTATTTGGGGAAGTCTGGCCATGTACTTTGCTATACTGTTTGCAATAAACAGTGATGGTTTATTTCAGATCTTTCCAAACCAATTTCCATTCATTGGTAAGCACAATTTAGTGCATTTGTGGTGAATGTTATGTAATCTTATTAAGTGAGCTTCCTTATTGGTTACTGTATATCTCATGGCATTTGTTCTGTTACTTTGGGTTTTTTTTCCTTAGGCACAGCACGAAGCACTCTGTATCAGAAAACTGTGTGGCTTCTTATTCTTCTCATGACTGTGGTATGTTTGATGCCAGTGGTAGCTATCCGATTTCTCAGAACAGACCTCCAGCCTACACAGACAGACAAAGTAAGTATGCAGTAGTTTGCTATAGCTGATATCATTTATGGTTTCCATATACAGTATGGCATTTTGTTAATGGAATTGTTTTGTGGTGGTGGTGTAGGCACATTTTGTTATTTTGCAGACGCTTTTATCCAAAGCGACTTACAGGTATCCCAACTTGGTTGGGATCAGAACACAGGGTTGATGCAGCACCC
>JAOUQT010064271.1:0-10445 GCA_025769995.1 Xyliphius kryptos
AACCGGAGAACCCGGAGGAAACCCACGCAGACATGGGGAGAACATGCAAACTCCACCCAGATTGGGATTCGAACCGGAAATCCCCAGCGCTCAGAGGCGAATGTGCAACACATGAGTTTTAATGTACCAGCGTCTGCACTCCAAAACAAAGAGTCTCAATTGCGCTGCTCACACCAATGGTGTTTTCTTTAGGTTGTCTGACTTGTGTATTTGTGATACAAGAATTACACAAGGTTTATACTTTTGACAGGACTTTATTTTCTCTTTTTGTCTGCGTTCCACTCATTTTTCAGTTAGTTAGCTATTGATAAATGTCAATGTCTTCAGCTTTGTGGGACCATCACATGACCTACCTTCTGTGTAGATAAGCCCTTTCTGTTCCTCATGTCAGCATTCAGAACGCAAATGTGAGTTAGTCCCGTCGTCTGCGCATGTGTGTGTTGGTACCCCGGCGTCTTCTGAATGAAAACGTTATATCATCACCTACCTGCACCTTTTGAACGTTGTTTTGCCCAATGCCCCAAAACGTTCTTCCCTAGATGAGTATCTGCCCCGGGATCGTAGTATAAGATTAAACAGTCAAGATAATATGATAAGACAACATTTGTAACATAGCATGATGTAGACATGTTTGTGCATTTACAGTATGTACTTATGATGATTTCAACCTGCTTCTAAGCACACTGTAAACTCACAGTTTCTTTCTGCATAAAAAAACTCTGTCTAGTTTTGTCAAATTACCTCGGTTTATGCCCTAACAACAGAAACAGATTCAGATCAGCCAGGTCGTGTTTAATTTAAGTGCCACGTTACATTTTGGTTATCCGGTTCTAAAAATAGCACCTGTAATTGCTGGAGTGATGTGCTAGAGGGCAATCAAGACAAAAATGAAATGCCCTGTAAATATTTCAAATGTTGTTTTACAGCTTGCATATTCGTCCTGATGTAGTTCTTGAAATGTATGTGTATTTAATATTACATGTGCCTCTCTGCAACCCTCAGACTTACAGTAAAACAGTAATATTTTTTATCAAATATGTACAACTGAAAGATACCAAACTATAACATGCTACCTTAACCGCCGTGCTCACATTACATTGTCTACTCAGGTGATGTTTGACCAGCCAGATCATTGTTTCTCAGTCCTGGTCCCTTGAGGCCCACTGCCCATCACTTTTTAGCACTTTCTTATCTTGCACTACATCTGATTCAACTATCAGCTCATTAGCAACCCTATATTGAGTTAATGTGGGTGTGTTAATGCGGGAAAAGCACTAAAATGCACAGGGCATCGGTAGTTTGAAACCAGGTTCGAGAAACACTCAGTGAGATATACTCTGCGTTTAGCTCTCAGCCCAATCCAAGTCTGGATTATAGGCACTTAAAGAGATTTTGCACTGCATGCATTATTTGATTATAGTGTTAACATCTGAAGGCTCACTGCATGCTGCTAAACCACAAAGCTCAATCATCCTTTTCCTCATCTCAGCATTTTTCTAGGCCAGGTATGTAATCCACTCTAGCTGTAATGCCAGCAGACTGGGATGCTGAAACAGTAGCAAGGTGGCAGACGCACTTATCTTTCAGTTTCCACATACTAATTGATTTCTTATACTATTTTTAAAATATAGATAACTTTAACCTGTTTTCCTGCCATCAATGTTTTTCTTAAAAAAAACCCACATAATTGATGTCCACAGTGATTGCAGTTGTGAAGGGAATTACATTCTCAAATAATACTTGCACATGTGCATTGACGTATCTAAACACAGGCTACCAAAAGTGTTGTGATATATACACTGAATGGCCATGGTATTATCGATTTGTGATTGGAACTTCTTTGTATGTCAGCATATTTTTCATCTCTGATCAGTTTCAATAGGAATCCTGATCACAGAGGAAAAAACGAGTGAGTTGAGCAGCTTTAAACAAGGCTTAATCCTCAATGTCCACATCAATGATGGTGTGAAAGAAAAAAATACATTAAAAGACAATCATGTGAATGTATGGTAAAGATTGTGGATAAAACTTGTGGATAAAAGCGGTTGAATGAGGAGGTCATGAATCGTTCTAATTATCAGGCAATGCACAGTCAACTAACACGTGTGAATGCACAACTCGTCGTTTGTTCGCATGGGCTGTAGCAGCAGATGGCCAGTTTGACTGCCATTGCTGTGAAGGGAAGTCAATATGCAATTCAAAAGATTACAATAATCAGATCACTGAGCAGTAAACATCACCCAGGCATATTTTTGATTTTTGTTGCACCATGCAAATGGGAGGTTCACAAATTTGTGCAAGCAGCATGAACTGATTAACCCTTACTGTGGTCAAACTAGTGGAGGTGAAGGAAGGGAAGGTTATTTTGGCAAACCCTGGGTCCTCTGATAACTGTGGAGAGATGTTTGGACAGTAGGCCTTGCTAAATCTGACCAACCAAGTCAGGGTCACGGGAAGGTTCCATATGCCCAACTAGGAGAAAACATTTCGGGTGCTGGGCAGACACATGTAGGACAGGATACCAACCCATCACTTAGCACTCACTCACACGCTATATAGGGGCAATTTAGAGCAGCCAATTCACCTTGAATCAATGTTCCTCGACTCTGGAAGTAGGAGAGCATTGAAACTCCACCCAGATCAGGATTTGAACCTGGATCTTCACTGCAGCCGAATGTGCTAAGCAGAATTAGAGTCATATAGTCACAAATGGTTCCAGCCTTCTGGCCTAGATCATAATCATATAAAACATTCAAAAAAGGTATATCAGTAGCTCTCTCTAATTTACAGCAAAAAATTCCTGAGGCATGAACTCGATCAGTTTGTGAAGTCTTTTCTTTTATAAACTGCTGAGATTCTGAAGACCAAATGAGTCCAGTCCAGTGTGGCAATAAATGGAAATCTCTAATAACCAGTCCATTCACTGTGTATAGATTATCAATTTATTAATAGGTGGATTTAAGTCTCACTCTTCGGGCTTCTTTTTAGAGTAAAAATTGATACATAAAAGCTTAAGTGTCAGGACAATGTACATCTGCTTTAACATTTGGTTGATTACCATTTTAGAGCTTCATTTTCTCTTTATTCATTTAAACTTCCAATGCACAACCAAGCAACAACCCCCTCCCCTGCCCATGATGGAATACTAAATGTAAATGTTAATGAGCTGTGGTTGAGATTACAATATTTGAATGCTAATAATGGGCTGTTAATGAATTTGTCACTTAATTACATGGTGCAGTATTGTTACATTGGGATGATATGGTGCATAATTTATCCTCCTAGCTTCATTACAGGGAACTTATAGACTTTCTTTAGAGATAGTGAATGTTAGGTTGTGTGTATATGATGTGGAAACTAAAGTAGTTGTGCCAAAAATTATAGAGGGGGTTTTTCTCTAAAAAAATAGGGTTATTATTATTATTATTATTTTTGTGTCTAGAAAAAGTATTTTTTAACTCTATATTTATTTATTCATTCATTCATTCACTTATTATCTTCCGTTTAATCCTCTATGAGGGTGGCGGGGGGGCTTCCCCATGCCCATCCAGTGGAGAACATCTCGGGCACTGGGCAGATACACCCAGGACAGGGGGCCAACCTATCGCTGAACCACTTCATAACAAAGCATAAAATGTTTTTGGACTATGTATACAAATTCCACACACACAGCTATCGTGAGTGATGGTTTCGAGGTCATCATTAACACTTTTTTTAGTGTTGGCCTGATTATATCCCCGAATCAATCCTGTCCCATTACAATCCAGCAGTTGGACTTAGGCCTCGTTTTAGGTGATTTATCTGCATCCAATTTTATCCTGAATAAACTTAGTCATAGTGCTCCGTGTGTCTCAGTGAAAATAGCTGAGAATCACATGCATTAGCTCAAAGGCATGAGTCATCATTCATTGCAGTTTCTTTCTTTAAAATGACCAACTGCTGTTGTTCTCCAACAAAAAATTATACAATGGCATTATTAACAGACAGGAGATTGAAATGTGTGTGAGTTGGTGGTGACCTGTATGGCTTTTTGTCTAAAAGTTATAAAAACTACTCATAATGCTTGCGCAATAATGAGTAGTTTCAGGTAGCCGTAGGCTTATGGTTATAGAACCAGCCTTGTGACTTGAAGATCCCCTGTTTGATTTCTGGTTGTCTTCAAAATCACTTTGCTCTGATTACTGCTTTGCACACTCTTGGCATTTTCTCAATGAGCTTTATGGTTTTTAGGTGTGCCTATATGGGTTAATTAGCATAATTAATTAGAACGCCAACAGTGTGCAAAGCAGTAATCAGAGCAAAAGGTGGCTGTTTTGAAGACACTAGAATATCAAACGTTTTCAGTTATTTCACCTTTTTTTGTTAAGTACATAACTCCGCATGTGTTCATTCGTAGTTTTGATGCCTTCAGTGAGAATCTACAATGTAAATCGTCGTGAAAATACAGAAAACGTGTTGAATTAGAAGGAGTGTCCAAACTGTCAGCCTGTACTGTATGTGTGTGTTTTATTCAACGGATGGGTTAGATATGAATGTGTGTAAGCACTGTGGGCAAAATAGGTCACTTAACTTTTTACTTTATTGTGCTATTATCCTGAAGAACAAATTCCATATTGACCAGAATAATGTCAGTACCGTTCTCTAAATTGTGACGACTTAAAAATCCTATCCACTTGGACCAATGATCCAGATGAATTTAACAGTGAAGTCCATGTCATTATTAACTGCTGACATTCTAAAAACCATAGTAGGTTCAACATGGTTCTAAATGGGAATCTCTAAAAAAATATAGATTTGTTTCTAAAGCGCAGCTGACACGACACATAATCAGAGATTAAAATGCTGGGGTTGTAAAGGCTTTACACTGTAGTTAGAGGAATAAATGCATGTGGTTTTAAATAAAAGAATTCAAACCCACATGCATTTATTATTTTTTCTACAGTGTAAAGCCTTTACATGTCCATCCAAATCACAATATTCTACACTTTTTTCTTTTTTCTTTTGTTTTTACACTTTTTTTTTATCATTCAAGGGTCGCCACAGCGATGAACTCTTATATTAGACTTGGCCAAGGGTTCTACACTGGACACACAGACAATGGGGACAATTTAAAGCAGCCGGTTCACATTTAATACATGTTTTGAGGAGGAAACTGGAGAACCGTAGAAAACCCACGCGGACATGGAAAGAAAAAGGAAGCTCCACAAATTTTAGGAGTCGAACCAGGAATTCCCAGCGCTGAGAAGGGACCGTTCTACTCACTAAGCCACTGTGGTGCCCACAATGGTCTACATTTTATATACTAAATGTAACACCATAGTTTCAAATTCAGAGTGTGTAAATACTCCAGACTTTGCTGGCTTTTCAATTATTGTTAATTTTTTGTACTATAAATATTATAACTTATTTTACTAATTGAGAAGTGCAGTGCCTCACTGCATATACTGTACTGGGTAGTAAAAAACAGGTAAAGCTAAGTAAGAAGTGAATAAAGATTCATGTGTTGACTTGAACAACATGCCAGCTGAATTATTCATGAGAGTGTATATAGTATGATGTTTAGGGGGACTGACAGCCTGCATCATCGCCCTCATCACTCTCACACTCACACACACACACACACACACACACACACACACATGATTCTGGCCTAAAAATGTAGCTGTGCAAGGTCTGAGAAAGGCATTATGTCACAAATCAATGATTCTTATTATTAAGAATAACATATTAACATAACATATTATTAAGCATAACATATTTATATGCGACATACGACTCCCTAAATTTCTGTAGACTCGGGATATAAGTGGATTTTGTGGATGCATGATTTCTCTTCTATTATTTAGTCTACTGTCACATTTATTTATAATCTGTTTCATTTATTCATATAAATCACGATGGTTTAATTTTTAAGTCGGTGGCATGCCATTCTTTGCAAACAATGACACAGACAGAGTAAAACAGTGTATGCCTTTTTTTATTCATGGACCTTTTTTTATCATCCGTCTGTATTATTCTATACATTTCCCACTAGCCTCTTCCTTGTACATGCCAGGTCCTCTATGTAAAATCTAAAACAAATCTTCTAACAACTACCTTATGGGAAATACTGACTAATTTTTCAAATTGTAAGTGTAGTGTTTTTGTGTAGTCTCTTGACTTGAATGTGGTTCTTCATGATTAGCGTTGCATAAGTGGTTTGCATTAAAGAGGGTGGCATTTAAATTAAGAAACAGTGGGACAACCGTTGATAAGACCTCAGGGTGAAGGTAATGGCAAGATTGTTGAGAGTTTTGTAAGTGGTTATGCGGGAAGCTAATAAGGATTACAAAAATCAGGTGGGATGTGAAACTGAGCAGCTGTCAAACATTTTAGTTTAATATAAGGCTTAATATAACAGCAGTGAGAAACTAATTACTGGCTTAGTTATAAGACAAATGGAGGAGTTGCAATAATGCAAGAGGCTCAAAATAAAAGTATGATTAGCAGAGTGAGAAAAACAAGGTCAGAGCTGTGGAATGCATTAGAAACAAAGCTTTTTATTTTTAAGGACAAGATTTATGTCCCTGTTACATCTTTTTAAAACATCAGTTGCTTCATTTCTTTATATTTAACAAATCAAATTAATTTAATTGTTGAAAACTTTTAATGGTTAGCACGTATGTCTCTCCGCACTGGGGATCCAGGTTTGAATCCTGATGCAAGTGGAATTTTTGTTTTTCCCAGTCCAAAAACAGGAATTCAAGGTGAATTGGCCGCTCTATACTTCCCGCATCTCAATTGCCCCTTTATTGTGTGTGTGTCTGTGTAAATGTGTGCGCCCTGTGGATAGGCACCCTGCCCAGCGCCTGAAACCCTAGTAGAGAATTAAGTGGAATATAATGAACTAAAAGTTTTAAATGCATTTTAAGCAAATGTTACTTTTTTATTTATTTTACTTTTTTGAGAACCTAAACACAAACTTAAATTTCCGAGAAATTTGCATAGGTCTGTATGATATTTTGCAGTAATAATCTGGTTAAAAATGAAACCAATTTTATTTTGATGTTCACTTCAACACTGCTCTCATTTTTCTCCAGTTATGGGCATTTCCTAAAGAGCTTATTTTCTTGCTTTGTTGTTCTCGGCCATATTAAAACAATTTCTCCCAGTCAGAGCAGAACAGTTTCAGCAAAGACAGTGATTTCATACATTAGTGCTACACAGCCCACTATTTCAGGTCTGGCTGCCTGGTAGATTAATTTCCACCAAAATTCATCTGACATTTATTGTCTGGGTGCCATGTTAAAACCTCGTTCAAATGCAGAAAAAATAATGTGTTTAAAGAAGAACAATTACTTTTAAGTGTGAAATACAACACTCATTTTACTGAGATCTCTGGTCTGCGGTAAAAAACACACAATTTATGCTGCGCTTAGTGCAGTTCCAGTGTTTAGCTCAGCAGTGACTATACATACTCCAATCAATCAAACCTTTAATTATTGATTATCAATATGGATAGGCAATCATTGTAAAAAAAAAAAAAGATTCATAGTCAGCAGTAATGATGCATAAAACATTAATCAAAAGTAATGTCAAGCTCCAAGCTCTGCCATGTGTTCTTAAGCAAATTATGCTATTTTAGCTCAGTTACTGGTAGATCAGTTTGCATATTTAACACTTTTAATAATTTAAGACTTGTTCCTAGATATAATTATGCATATATATAAGGCGCTTGGCATGTGTGAGGTCTATAGCAATTGTTGCGCAGGTAGATTGGAGGAGATGACACATGGGCTTGGCGTGTATTATCTTGTTAGCGATTGGTGTGCAGGTAGAGTGGAGGGGAGGATGCTGACCGGCTCTTTTAAAAACATTAAAGAAAGACAAGTAATAAAAAAAAGTGATTTCGTCAAATAAGCAAATAAGTTAGTGACTAATAAAATGTGCATATAAAAATGCTACCCTTGTGTATGTATACAATTATTGTATACATTTTAATTACATGTTGCCTGTGTCCGTATATGAGTCCTTTGGCTATGGCAGTCGCTGGGTCCACTGTACAGATGGAATCTGCGTTTTACTCATTTCAGGGCAAAACTCACATCAGTGCCTATTGCTTTAATGCACTCCCCTCTCCAACACTCACATTAGCAGTGACCTCAAATTTTTTTTTTTAACATTTTGCTCATATTTTTGCCATTTTTAGATTTTGCACTGTATATTAAAATCAGCAGCAATATACATTGTTCTCAATTTAGTCTGCTTAACTGTCTAAGAGTGTTAGATAGGTCATTCTCTTGTGTTTGTATTTTTAATGGCGTTTGACACTGATACTAATTAAAATGGACATTATAGTTATCATGTATGCATTTGTCTGTTATAAAAAAAATCCTTTGGTAAAAGATGGAACCGAATGAAACCTGTTCGTTGGTAAACTGATGGTATTGTGATTTTAGTGAATATATGAGTGAATTGTTTAATGGACTTCTGCCCACTGGATCTCTAGCAATTCCAACAACCTTAAGTGAAATTAAAAATGACCCAAAAATGGATAAACACAATAAATATTAGGACAATTTGAAGTAAAAAAGTTTTAATTTGCCTGTTATTATGTTAACCAGGGTGGCATGGCATGGTGACTTAGTGGTGGTGGCTTAGCACGTTCGACCTCCCAGCGCTGGGGATTCTTGGTTCAAATCCCGATTTGGGTGGAGTTTCCATGTTCTCTCCGTGTGTGCATAGGTTTTCTCCAGGTTCTCCGGTTTCCTCCCACAGTCCAAAAACATGGATTCTAGGTAAATTGAATGCTCTGAATCGCCCTGTATAGTTTATGTTTGTGTGTGTGACTGTGAGTGAGTGTGTGCCCAGCGATTGGCACCCTGTCCTGGGTGTAGTTGCCCAATGCCCGAGATGTTCTCCGCTGGATGGGCATGGGGAATCTCACCGTGACCCTAGTAGAGGAATATGTGGAAGATGATCGATGGATGGACTCAAATGCAAAGGCAACCTGAGATGTCATTATGCCATTAATTTTAAATAAAGTTTTTATTTGATCAGGTGTTTAGTTTATGGCACAGTAGGTAGTTTCTCTACATTTCTACATTAACACACACTCACTCACTCATACACACACAGACTATAGGGGCAGCCAATTTACCTTGAATCCATGTTTTTGGACTGTGGGAGGAAACTGGAGAACCCAGATTGGTATTCGAACCGGGAATTGTCAGCGCTGAGAGGCGAACACTCTAACCTCAAAGCCACCATGCTCCCCCGGTCACTAAATTGTAAATTTAGATTATACATTTTTTTATATTTCCCATTACAGGTATTTCTAACATTTATGATTAATGTTTGTGGTTTCATTTAAATTTACAACAAAATTATTCATGGTTGCAATTATTCCTGTACTAAATGTTTCTACATTTCAGAAATAACACGTGGTAATTTAATCACTCTGTAAATTCAAAGTGAAGGGAAAGGAGCAAATATACTAAAAAGGAAAATACTGAATAATCTTAAAACTACAAATTTGTCCATAAAGGATTACCACATTTGAATTGTTTTGGATTAACAAAGTGATTACACATACCCCAAGAGTGTACACTGTGTGATGTCAAAGCTAATTATTAATGAAAATTAGCTTAAAAGGTGTTCAAATGGTTGTTTTATAATTGTATCTAACTGGTCTGATTTTGGTTGTGTGTGTTTTAGTGAGCAGAGCATTTGCCAGGCCCGTGCTTCAGTCATGGTCTACGATGATACAAGCAAAAAATGGGTGCCTATCAAGCCAGGCCAACAAGGCTTCAGCCGCATTAACATCTACCACAACACTACCAACAACACTTTCCGTGTAGTCGGGGTCAAACTGCAGGACCAACAGGTAAGTGCACTTTTGATATGACCACAGTACTGCTCAAACACAAGTGTCATCACAAGTTATCTCATCTTGTCTCTCATCTCATCTTTCACTTAATCCTATATTAGAGGGTTTCCCATGGCCATCCAGGGTGGGCTGTTTCGGACACTGAGCAGATACACAAATGACAGGGCACCGATCTATCACTGGCCCCACACTCACTCACTCACTCACACACACACACACACACACACACACACACACACACACACACACACACCCACACACCTACACATACACACACACACACACACACACACACACACACACACACACACACACACACACACAGACTATATAGGGCAATTTAGAACACCCAGTTTACCTTGAATCCATGTTTTTGGACTAAGAGGGAGAACCGGAGAACCCGGAGAAAACCCACACAAGACACGAGAAGAGCATGGAAACTCCACCCAAATCAAGATTCAAACCTTCATCCTCAGTGCAGAGAGGCGAACATGCTTAGTCCTATTAAATTCATTCATTCATTCATTCATTATCTTCCACTTATTCCTAATCAAGGGTCGCGGGGGGGGGGGGGGGG
>JAOUQT010064310.1:0-10443 GCA_025769995.1 Xyliphius kryptos
ATATATCACATAGTACTAATTGCAGTGGATCGATATTTTGCTCTCTCAAACCCATTTCTTTACAATAACATTATGTCGTTGAGGAAAATGCAAGTTCTTATTTTATTACAATGGTGTGTGTGGTTGTGCTACAGTGCAGCATTTTTGTATTTCAATGACAATTTTAATGTTATTACATTCTGTCCCGGAGAGTGTTTCATCATTTTGAAAGGTGTTTCAGTAATACTTGATCTTGTAGTATCAATAATTTTTCCAGGCACCGTTATAGTCATACTGTACACTGGAGTGTTTGTGATCGCTAACAGACATGCTTCTGCAATCAGAGAGATCAATAATCTCACACGATCTCAAACTCACACAAATTCCCTCAGGTCTGAAAGAAAAGCAGCTAAAGTGCTTGGGATATTGGTTTCTGTGTTTTTGGCCTTTATGCTCCCATTTTTCATTTATAGTTTATTGGCACACTTTACTGATCTAAAGCTTAAGGGTATATATATAGTCAGAATAGTGTTTTCACTTAATTCCACTATTAATCCAATTATATATGCTTTGTTTTACCCCTGGTTTAGAAGATGTGTTAATAATTTTAACTTTGCAAATATTCCGAAGTGGTTCTTCAATAATTAATATTCTGTCCTAAATAATTGATTGAATGATTGTTTTCTTTGTTTGCTCCTTTTTTTATAGATTCAAATTTCAAAAATTGCTTCGAAACTTATAATAAACAGATTTAGTTGGAATGTGATAAAATTATTTTAAAATAAGTTAAACATTTTTATTTTACGCCCATGTTTAAATATACCCCAGTGCTTTGTTTTTACTGACACAAAACACCTAATTAGGATTGATTTCAAAATGATGATAATGTCTGGGTAGAAAAGCAACAGCAAAAATAATTAAAATAGCAATATTTGCTTCTTTCCTAATGTAAACCGTCTGTAAAAACCTTTTTCACCTTAGTGAATGTCATTTTATTTGTATATTTTCAAGTGTCAACCTCCAGAAATAAATGTAATTAATTTGGGGTGGCATAGTGACCAAGCGGGTAGCCCCTTTGCCTCTCAGTGCTGAAGTTCCAGGTTCAAATCCCGATCTAGGTAGAGGATCCATGTTCTCCCCGTGTCCATGTGGGTTTTCTCAGGTACTCCAGTTTCTTCCCAAACTCCAAAAACATGAATTAAAGGTAAATTGGCTGCTTTAAATTGTATATAGTCTGCATGTGTGATTTTCATGTGTCCTGAGAGTGTAAATGTCCTGAGTTTCTGCCCAGCACCGGAAACGTCCTCCCCTGGATGGGCATTGGGAAAATACAGTACTTTGTTGGAGCGGGAACAGAACCGAATTGCAAGCCTTAACCAAAAGCCAACGGCTACCCATTAAAGTGGTAAAGTGTTATGCACATTTGAGTGTTCTGTCATTTTGTCTTATTTGTTGTTTGATTCACAATCACATCCTTTGTAAGCATGTTCATTAAGTGAAAAGATTAAAACCCTTTAACAACTCATTTTGGTTCAAGGAAGTAAACCAACACAACACGAAAAATGCCAAAGAATGTAAATACTTTTAAAAGGCTCACACTATGCAGTTCTTACTGTTGATAGATGACACAGCGTGGCATTCATTTAAGTCTTCTCTCCTCGAGCCGCCAAATTACTAGAAATCATCTAACATCACTGTAAAAAATGAAATGTTGCCGCTTGTCCTGCTTCTGGCATATGTGTTAAAATGCAAGAAGCAGGTTTGGAATCTGGAATTTTTATAATGTACAGCAATAAAATAAATATAACATATGAAAGTAGTTGCAAATAAAAAAAAGGAACATGTTAAGTTTTACATTGACGATTTAATTATTCCTATAACCCTGCCCTGATCCGGCCCACTGGCAGAAACAATTTCTATTTCTGTTTTACATTTTGCAGTGCTGCCTTTGGTTATCGTGCTTCCTAGATCTGGTTAAGAACACTGTCATAACTGACACCAAAATATTATGATATTTTTTACTTTAGATATTTTTGCCTTTTATAAAATCCACTTTACTTTATGGCAAAATAAATGCAACAACCTGTTGTAACATGGCTAATGTCTTTATTACCTTGCAGTGTGCATTCAGAGGTGTGAACATTGCTCATATAATTAATGACTTAGATGCAACTAAAGCCAACTATGATTTTAGTATCAAGCCATTAATAAAGCAATAAGGCATGAGAGGGTGTCCATTATTGCGAATAAATCATGGGAAAGATGTGTTGTTAAGAATGACATGAAGCAGAGTACAGTTACACCTTTTTCTCTTTATTTATTCACAATAATACACAAACTCTAGTGCGTTAATGTTTTTATAAAAAAGTTACAAACACACTATAATAAATATAGTGGTTTGTTTCATAAATGCATTTGTAAAAGCAAAATCCTTAATGAATGGTCTTCCGCGACATCATCTATAGTCTAGTTTCAAAATGCGGGAAAATAATGTATGTCACACATTGATATTTGGCAATCAGATTTAGGGACCGACAGATTTTAGTTCGATGTTTAGACATTTCAATACCATACATTTCTTCGGTCAGAGGAGTGCTTTATTCACAGCGCTCCTTCAGCATGTTTGTTACTGTGCATGGATAATGTATCTGTGGTTTCATGGCGCTTGTCTATTTATCCAAATGTGTCCTCCTCTATAGACATAGTGGAAAGAAAAACATGCACGTGCACCGTCACACTGCCTTATGCTTTTAGAAAGTTGCACACGCTCTATGGAGTTAACACAACAGTGCATACCAAGTAGTAGGAGCAGCATGCCACCTGATTTATGTTGGTGTTTGTAGTGTTCACATTTGCATCTGAGGTATAGCAGGTGCTATGCAATGACATGTAAGATGAGCTTGTGCTCTGAGATAATTTATGTTAATTTATTATTCATGTTTATTCAAAAAACTAAATAAAACTAAAACATAAATAAATCTTTCAAGCTTTTATTTTTCTCATGTGGTTCTGTCTCAGGTGGTTGGGTCCGGCTTGGCCAAATTTTACCAGCATGCCTGATATGACATCATATGGATCGACCTGTGAATTTAAGGGGTGTGATCAGATTTATCATATAAAAAGCTGTTACATTCGAGTTTAACTTTAGTATGGTTTTAATGTTTCCTTGTTTTTGTTTTTTTTTTTGTCTTGTAGACTTTATACACTGTTTTAATGAATAATACAGAGCTAAATCAGTCCGATCGCTGTCTTTACTTCTCCTGTCCAGAGAAAACTGGATCTCCTGCACTTTATATTTTGCTGTATGTTTCTTCAGCTGCAGTGGTTCTGCTTACAGTTTGTGGAAATCTTCTCATTGTCATCTCAGTTTTTCACTTTAAGCTGCTTCACACGCCGACCAACATGCTTGTACTCTCTTTGGCTGCAACAGATTTTTTAGTTGGACTTTTTGCTTTACCTCCAATATTTATTTGGATGATCGAGTCGTGCTGGATATTCAGTTCTGGATTTTGCACGACTAATGTGTTGGCTAACCTTTTTCTTGTATCTTTATCTATATATCACATAGTACTAATTGCAGTGGATCGATATTTTGCTCTCTCAAACCCATTTCTTTACAATAACATTATGTCTTTAAAGAAGATGCAAATTCTTATTTTATCGCAATGGTGTGTGTGGTTGTGCTACAGTGCAGTATTTTTGTATTTCAACGAAAATTTTGATGTTATTACAATCTGTCCCGGGGAGTGTTTTATTATTTTAAAGAGTGTTTCAGTAATAATTGATCTTGTAGTATCGATAATCTTACCATGCACTGTTATAATCATACTGTACACTGGAGTGTTTGTGATCGCTAAGAGACATGCCACTGCGATCAGAGAGATCAGTAATCTCACACGATCTCAAACTCACACAAACTCCATCAATTCGGAAAGAAAAGCAGCTAAAGTGCTCGGAATTTTAGTTTCTGTGTTTTTGGCCTGTTTACTCCCATTTTTTATTTATACTTTATTGGTATACTTTGCTGATTTAAAGTTTGAGGGTATTTATATAGTCAGAATTGTGTTTTCACTCAACTCCACTATTAATCCTGTTATTTATGCTCTGTTTTACCCCTGGTTCAGAAGGTGTGTTAAAATAATTATAACTCTGCAAATATTCCAAGCTGGTTCTTCAATAATTGATATTTTGTCATAAAAAACAGATTAATTGTTTTGGATGGTAAAATAATACATTTGTGTGTTAAATATTAACTTGGTTTTTAGTTTCAAATTTCAAAGCTTGTCCTTGAAGACCCAAATGAAACAGATTATGTGGAAATGTGATTTCAATCATGAGTGAGTGAAATGTTTTATGATTATAATTTTACACTGATATTAAAATATTCCCCAGTACTTTGTTTTGAACCGACACAAAACATCTTATTTAGATGATATCTAATGTCATTACTTAATGTTTAGTTAAAAAGGTCAGAAGTTTCTCTCATTTTAACCTTCAAAAAGATAAAAGTTCAATATTTATTAAAAAAAAATAATGCACACATTCCTGGTGATTTCTTAAATAGTTTTTTTTTCTTTTAATTAAGTATTTTTAATTAATTGATTATAATTATTTAAGGGTTGGTTTAACAGTTTGTTTAAATCCAGATCTGGGTGAAGTTTTCATGTTCTTTTCATGTGTGCATGGGTTTCCTTGGGGTTCTCCAGTTTTCTCCCACAGTCCAAAAACATGGACTCAAGGTAAATTGAATGCTCTAAATTTCCCTGTATAGTATGCGTTTGTGTGTGGCTGTTTGAGTGAGTGTTCCAGTGATAGATTGGCGCCCTGTCTTGGGTGTATCTGCCCAGTGCCCAAAACGTTCACCCCTGGATTAGCATGGGGAACCCCACCGCGACCCTAGTAAAGGACTAAGCGGGTGATAATAAGTGAATGAATGATTAAGGGATTTATTTTAAACATCCATTTGTTTAATTAGTCGCATGATACATGGTGGTGGCAGAATCATGCTATAAGGATGTATCTCAGCATCAAGAAAAACTGGTTAAAATGGAGGGAAAGATTGACATTTCCCAATACAGGGATATTTTTGTGCAATGCAGCACTCGAATGGTTTAACATCTAATTGTATTTGTATAGCCCAAACCTTAATTAGAAATTTGTAGTCAGTTTTGAATTGATTAATAGGCAAATAAGGCTTAGATGTGATAATCATACAGACTTATCCAAAATGATTTAAAGATGCACCTACCGCAAAAGCGGTTCTAGAAATCTCTATGCAAATGCAAATGCTAAAAGGTTATATACATTTGCAAAGCACAGTATGCAGTTGTGACTAATAATAGGTAGAACAAGTCTTCCCCAATCCTCCAACAAAATTACTATAATTTTCTAGCGTTTATGTGAAAATACAATGTTGTAACCCATCCTGCATCCAACATTAGTGTTGCAAATGCAATAAGCAGTTTTGGAATCAGAAAGGCATAATCATTTATAAAAATTGAAAGCATAATAAAAGAAAAGGTAAACCCTGTAAGTTGATGATTTAAATTCTCCTCTAACCCCACCCTGATCCACCAGCAAAAACCCAATTTCAATTTTTACCTTCCATTATGCAGTGCAGCCTTTGATTATGCTGCTTAGCAGGTGTGGATATGAACACTTTCCTGGCTAAAAATCAAAATCATAATACTTTATTGATCTCCGAGGGGAAATTACAGGACAAACGAGCACCGGGCTGCACGCTGCTTTCGTGCCTGCACACTTCAATATTACAATACTTGTTTTTTTTTTTGTTTTTTTTTTTAGCTTTTTCTAGTTTAGAAAATCCACTCTATTTTAGAGCAAAATGTCAAAAGCAACAATCTATCCAATGCTGGGCTCACTCAATCACACAGACATAATGTGTGGGGCAATGAAGAATGGCCAATTCACCTTAAATACGTTAACCAGAGAAAACTCACTCAGACACTATGAAAACTCCACCCAGCTCAGCCGTCAAATCTGGATGTCCAGTGGACATGCTTACCAGAAAACTACTGTGCTGCTTCATAATCCTGTTTATTTTAATGTTTTAGTCTAATGAGTGAGTAAACCTAGTGTTTATAAGAAAGCTGTAATGACTTTAGCTTTTATCACAAATTTTAACTTTTTTTTAATATCAGTAGCAAAACCTTTTAATGCAGAATGACCCAATCCTTAAAAGTTTCAGGTAAACATTATGAACACTGCTTAGTTCTCTTTTATTTAGATAAAAATAATAAATGCCTTGTTAAACTGATGTATGACATCATATGAATTGGCCTGTGAATTTAAGGGGCGTGATCAGCTTTATCTTATAAAAAGCTGTAACATCCACATTTTACTCCAGCAAGTTTCCAAATTCTTTTCTCGTGGTATATTTATTTTTTCTATATTCTGCTGTATGTATCTTCAATTGCTGTGGTTCTGCTTACAGTGTGTGGAAATTTTCTCATTGTCATCTCAATTTTTCATTTTAAGCTGCTTCACACGTCGACCAACATGCTTGTACTCTCTTTGGCTATAACAGATTTTTTAGTTGGAACTTTAGTGTTACTTCCAATGCTTATTTGGATGATCGAGTCCTGCTGGATTTTCAGAACTGGTTTTTGCACGGCCATGATGTTTGCTAACATTTTTCTTGTGTGTTTATCTATATATCACATAGTACTAATTGCAGTGGATCGATATTTTGCTCTCTCAAATCCATTTCTTTACAATAACATTATGTCTTTGAGGAAGATGCAAGTTCTTATTTTTTCTCAATGGTGTGTGTGGTTGTGTTACAGTGCAGCATTTATGTATTTCAATGAAAATTTTAATGTACAATTAATGGACTATCAATCAGAAGGTTGAGGGTTCAAATCCCAGGTCCACTGAAGTTACCACTGTGGGTACTTGAGCAAGACCCTCAACCCTCATTGCCCCAGGGTGCTGTATCAACCCTGTGTTCTGACCCCAACCAAGTTAGGATTTCTGTAAGTCGCTTTGGATAAAAGCGTCTGCTAAATAACTAAATGTAAATGTGTTTTATGTAAATGTAGGTGCACCTGAAGCTAATTATGATCCTAGCATCAAGCCCTTGAAATAGCTAACAGAGCTTTGTTTAGATGTCGAATGCTTCTCCAGCATGTATGTTACTTTCTATCCAAGAGTTGGAAGGGAAGACCGACACATGCACCGCCACTCTGCTGTCCATCCAGCGCCATAGGTCTAGCTGGACCTAAGACAGATAAGCAGGCCTCAAGCGATAAGCTGCTAACCAACTGCTGGCAGTCATGTAAGCCATGGGCAGTCTGTGGTCGCAACAGGGACCCAACTCCATAGGCATTCTGCTGAACTTTGTCACGTTTGCACTGCAAATAAGACTGAATTGGTGCGCTCCCCTTTTGTCTTTGTTTTTTTTTTCATACATTTTTTGCAAGTTGCACATGCTCCCTGAGGTTAACCGTGGTTAACAGGTGCAGTAGTTAAAACAACATGCCACCTGATGTATGTTTGTGTTTGGAAAGGTAACTCGTGCATCGGAGGTATCATCAGGAGCTATGTGCGGTATGTAAGATGTGCACATGCCCAGAGATGTAGACTTCTTTTGTTATTTATATTTATTTAATTCAATGAAATAAACATTTTAAACTTTTATTTGTTTCTGTGATTCTGTCTGAGATGGTTGAGTTTTAACTAGTTGTGGTCAATCAGGCACTTCAAAGCCTTATCTGAAGGCCTAAAAATATCTAAATCACAGACTTATGATAGTTACATGTTCTCCATGAATACTTATTAAATTATTTCAAATCGTCTGTCCGCTTCCTTTCAAAGCGTTTCCCCTGGTTGTGCTGCTTCAAGGCATTTTTTAAAGCCTTTTACAAATCACAATTCATCATTCTTTTTTTTCCGGTTTCAAATTAGGCCTTTAATAATTGGTCTAAAGGCCCAGTATCATTACATTAGGACCATCTTGCAGGCTAACTTTATGTCCACGTATCCACGCCCTCTGATTCAAGTGTACTTTTGAACATTTTCAGCCAAATAAAACTAATTACATAAATAGGACTTCCCTTCTTTTTGCTGTAAAAAAAGGACTTGGAGCTAATTAAACATATCTTAAAGAAAAAGAGAGGATGAATTTTGTACATATAATCTAAATTTGTTGTGTTGTTTTTCTAAATAATATTGCAATTTTCAGAGGTTTTTGTTGGTGATTTTTTTTTTATGTGTGTAATGTGTAACGAGTGTAATGGGGGGGGGGGGGTATGAATATAGGATATTATAGGCTCAGGAATGGTTTAATGTACACATTATATTGAATTCATTAAAACGCACTTGATTGATGGATTGTCCGTACTGTATCTCTAATCAACATCCACTGCCGATGACCCCCATCTCTGTTACAGTCACAATGACTCATCTCTCTGCAATGCTACAGCTCTATAAACTGCATCGCAATGAATGAGTTAACACTTACATTATACATTTGGTCATTTAGCTGACACTTTTATCCAAAGCAGCTTACAAATATTCCAACTTTGTTGGGGTCAGAACACAGGGTTGATACATCAGCCCTGAACTAATTAGAGTTAAGGGTCTTGCTCAGGTACATTCAATGGTAGATTTAGTGGACCTGGGATTTGAACCCACAACTTTCAGACTGATAACCCAACACCCTATATTACGTATGAGAAGACTAATGGTTGTCGCAATTTTCAACTAGTGACAGCAGCTGAAGTTTTATTGGAGAATTACACAATCCTAAAAATTTAAGAAGTTATACAGTATAAATACTAATTATTCCCCTTTTTCAGAATAAATGATTAATGTCCTGTTGAACTGGGGTATGACATCATGTGAATCGGCCAGTGAATTTGAGGGGCGTGATCAGGGTTGTCATATAAAAAGCTGTAACATCCATGTTTTACTTTAATGTGGTTGTAAAGTTTCTCTGTGCTTATTAATATATATTTTAAGTTTTGTAGACTTTACACATTGTTTTAATGAATAATTCAAAGCTAAATCAGTCAGATCGCTGTCTCTACTTCTCCTGTCCAGAGAGTAAAGGATCGCCTGCACTTTATATTCTGCTGTATGTATCATCAGTTGCTGTGGTTCTGCTTACAGTGTGTGGAAATCTCCTTATCATGATCTCAATTCTTCACTTCAAGCTGCTTCACACAATGACCAACATGCTTGTACTCTCTTTGGCAGCAACAGATTTTTTAGTTGGAGCTTTAGTGTTACCTCCAATGTTTATTAGGATGATCGAGTCGTGCTGGATTTTCGGTGCTGGTTTTTGCACGACTAATGTGTTGACTAACATTTTTCTTGTGTGTTTATCTATATATCACATAGTACTAATTGCAGTGGATCGATATTTTGCTCTCTCAAACCCATTTCTTTACAAAAACATTATGTCTTTAAGAAAGATGCAAATTCTTATTTTATCGCAATGGTGTGTGTGGTTGTGCTACAGTGCATCACTTATGTATTTCAATGGAAATTTCACTGTTATTACATTCTGTCCCGGACAGTGTATTTTTATTTTAAATGGTATTTCAGTAGTTATTGATCTTTTATTATCAATCATTTTTCCATGCACTGTTATAATTATACTGTACACTGGAGTGTTTTTGATCGCTAATAGACATGCCACTGCAATCAGAGAGATCAATAATATCACACAATCTCAAACTCACACAAACTCCTTTAGATCCGAAAGAAAAGCAGCTAAAGTGCTTGGGATTTTAGTCTCTGTGTTTTTAACCTGTCTGCTTCCATTTTTTATTCACGGTTTATTGGTATACTTAACTCATATAAAGCTTGGAGGTAACAAAATTGTCAGAATTGTGTTTTCACTTAATTCCACTATTAATCCAATTATTTATGCTTTGTTTTACCCCTGGTTTAGACGATGTGTTAAAATAATTATCACTTTGCAAATATTCCGAAGTGGTTCTTCAATAATAAATATTCTGTCTTAAATAACAGATCAGTCAAATGATACAATTGTGTGTTGAATATGTGGAAATACAATACAATTATCTTTAAATAAGTAAAATATTTTATAACTATAATTTCACCCTTATTTAAATGTAGTCTAGTGTTTTGTTTTTATTGAAAAAAAAAAAAAGTCAATTAAATTGACATTATAATGATAACATCCAGCTAAAAAAGCATAGCAAAAATAGTAAAAATTAAAAAAGGCAATTATTTTGTTCTTTCCAAATGTATTTATAATGTATATAACTTTTTGGCCTCAGTAAATGTAATTTTAGGTATCTCATGCCTCTGTGAACCTCCAGAAAGAAATACACTGCTCAAAAAAATAAAGGGACCGCTTAAACAACACAATGTAACCTCCAGACCTCTATAGAATAATAATTTTGATTTACATTTTGATATTTTTTATGTTATTTTGTTCTCAATGCATTCCACTGTCTACTAAATAAAGAT
>JAOUQT010064316.1:0-10443 GCA_025769995.1 Xyliphius kryptos
CCTGTATAGTTTGTGTGTGACTGTGTGAGTGAGTGTGTACCCAGCGATGGGGTGGCGCCCTGTCCTAAGTGTATCTGTCCAGCGCTCGAGATTTTCTCCCCTGGATGGGCATGGGGAACCCCCCCGCGACCCTCATAAAGGATTAAACGGAAGAGAATGAATATATACGTGTATTGTGCATTTAAGACATGACAACGTTTATTCAGTGACATCTATAACACAATAATGTAAAAAAAGCACTATATGTTTAGGCTAGGCACTGCAAACACTGTGTTTAGCTAGTTACCAACACACTATAAAATAATATTATATATAATAACAATAATTTTCTTCACACCATGGGGTTAGTGAACAGTGAGCAAAAATGCTTCAGTATGAAATAAAATATGCATTTGCTTGCAATCACTGAAAATGGCTCAACAAAAAGATCATTTATTTTGCTGTGTGATCACAGTCTTTTTGTCCTCTATGGAGATTGCTAAGAAACGATGAATCACTTTACTCATTCAAGAAACTTGGCTGGTATTCTCCAAGAAGTACAAACTCCAATGTATCTGACTCCTGTGCTATGTAAGTCATGCACATTTTAAACATCAGAGAATAATGTTGCCCTTCTCTGGCCTGAACATTTGCTGTCTTGGAAAAACTTGTTTATCATCAACCAGTATACACTTGCTGGTCTCAGATGTCTGCAATGACAAAGGATTACTGTAATTTTGTGGACATGCCATACATTGTTGAACCCTTTTCTACATATAATACAATATGATGACTTATAAGCTTGTGAGATAATACTTTGTGGTTCAAAGATTTTCACACTGAGGAAATGCTGTTGGTTACAGTGCCTTGCATAAGACATTTAAATAGATTTTCAGTTCAACATATCGTCCCCCAAATTTTTCTAAATATTGCAGCATGTTTTTTCAACACAACCCCAATCTTAGAGTAGGGAGAATAAGTGTCAGGAGTTCTAATAATGCTGCTTCCCAACAAGAAGCAATATTGGTGGTTCTGTGCATATATACAGCCATATATTCAAAATCTATATTTGTTTTATTAGTGCAATTTTTACCAGTTTACATGTAATGATTCAGAAAGGTTAGCAGTTGCTGTCTGCTAATGTTATTGTTCGTATCTTACTAAAGCAGCACAACTTCACACTAATTTAATACTAGAAATACTACGGGGAGTGGTAGCTCAGTGGTTATGGCGTTGGACTATCAAATCCCGGGTCCACTGAAGTTACCAATGTGAGTCCTTGAGCAAGACCCTTTACCCTCATTGCTCCAGGGTGCTGTTTCAACCCTGTGGTCTGATGCCAACCAAGCTGGGATATTTGTAAGTTGCTTTGGATAAAAGCGTCTGCTAAATAACTAAATGTAAATGTAGAAATAGATGTAGAAGGATATGCAATGCTACTAAACAGAGCAGTAGCAGCTGTTTCAGTCATTTACATTACCGCGTCCTATAGTTATATTTGTTAAAATAGTCCACAAATATATGGCAAGATTTAATGCACTGTCCTTTAAAAAGGAGCTTGAAATGAAGGCTTGAAATGTCAAAAAATTAGTAATGCTTGAAAATTACGTTTAGCTGACCGCTATGATGGAAAGTATTTTGCCAAATATTCTATATAAAAGTGTAATGTTAAGTAAATTGTATTTTAGCTCATTTACATTTTAAAGATAAATATAGTAATCTTATCAAAACATTTATTTGGCATATTTTACTAATCATTTTTAGGATCAAGATTTGATTAATTAGCATTTATATTACAATAAATTGCCAAATATTTTAACCACTGTTTTCCAGTCAGACAGAACAGACTTACTGTCTGTGGGCCACGTGTCCCAAGGTACAATTATATTCTACCCACCATTATATAGAATGCATATCATTGATAGATCTCAGAAAACGTGATGACAGCAAAGATGACAAAACATTTTAGCGCAGCTGCACCTTGGCCTCCATTTTGTTGGACCTTTACACAGAATTTGATTGTTTATGTCTCAAGTTTATAATGGTAAATTATAGATTTTACTACATCTCTGCATAATTTTTTACCGACATCTTCACGGGCATCATACAAATCACAAATGTGGTGTCGGTTAAAAAGTTGCCAAGGATCTAAACCCCTTTTCACAAGCAGAATATATTTTTTCTACTACAATTATGTTATACATTGGGTATAGTGGGTACATATCCAGGCTGTTCATTGAGCCATTTATCTTATTATCATTTATATTTAAATATGAATTGTATAGTTACTTATAAAGAGGATAATGGATAATAATTATTGTCCATAATATTAGTAGAAGACTGACTTAAAAGTCTAAAGACCTAAAAGAACTAAAGAGCTCTAAACAGTTCCATCCATCCCTCCCTTCACATATCCCTCTGTTTATCTCTCCCTCCATGCCTCCATCCATTCACCCATCCATCCAATCATTAAAAAGTGTTGGGTGCTTTTTGACAGTGTTGCTGGTCTGGAATTCACAGACACAGAAAAAAGATTTTTTGATCTGCCTTACGTATTTGGACCTGCCGAATGTTGGGCAGAGGGTATAGTTGACTTCCCGCATCCATGCCTCTCCTCGGTACGTAGGTTCAAGGCCGGTCTTTTGTAAATTTTCGAGTATGCCACTAGCGGCTCTAGGGATTTAAGTTCTACCTCTAGCAGGTCCAATAGTTTCAGTGACCCACATTCATGCAGTTCTGTTTTGTCTTCAGGCTCCCTTAAAATTTCCTTGTTTTCACTTCTTCCTTGTTTCTCCGGTCGTTCTCTTTTGCTCTGTCTCCAACATCACTTCTGCTTCCCTCTTGCAGTTCATCCAGTGACGCGGTCAGCACTTGCAATTCATTCAGTGCCTTGGTCAACATACACTCACTCAGTGGCATGGTCTGCACAAACTATTTATACAGTGACTTAGTTGATTCTCTCAGTTCGTCCAGTGACTTGGTCGCTTCTCCAGGTCCCTACGGCAACTCGGTCGGATCTCCAGGTCCTGGGTGGGGATCTGGCTAGTAAGGATTTTTCACACTGTGTCTCATCTCATCACTGGACCAGGTTCCAGCCACCCGGTTGATCCCTCCTCCTACCTACTCAAAGACACATATCAGCTTGCCGACAGTCCTGAACCGGCTCAGCCTGCTGAAAGTCCTCCACTGGCTAAGCCTGCCAAACGCTCTTCACTCCCGCAGACAGCCAACAGCGCTTCTCCGGCTCAGCCTGCCAAAAACTCTTTTTCGGCGCAGCCAGCCAACAGCCCTTCTCATCCCAGGACTAACCTATCGCTTACTCCTTGCGCACCCTTTTTTGGACGGGGTTACTGTTAGGAGCTGGAATTTCTATTTGCCTAAGATTGATTTTTGGTAAAAGACCATACCCAGCTGTTCATTATCTTATAATGTTTTTTGCTTAAAGACTATTCTTTGCTATTCTTGGTCATCACCTTATCATGTTTTGGCTAAGAAACTATACCCAGCTGGTATAGCCTTATGTTATTGTTTGTTTTATTTTTTAAAAAAGGACTATAATTTGCTTATCATGATCTTTGGATATTTTTTGGTTTAGGTCTATATTATGCCAGTTATTGCCTCATGAGGTTCTTTGCTAATTAGCTATATGATGCCAGTCATTGCCTGATGATGGTTTTAGTTTAAGACTATGCTTGTTGTGTTTAGTTAATTAGTTTCTAGTATTGCCTTGTCTCATTGCCCCTCATATTTATACATTCCAGCCTTGTCTTGTTCGAATGTTTTATTTAAGGTACCCCAGAATCTTTCCTGCCTGAGAGATTGTTTCATTTCGCATTTAGTCATTTAGCAGACGCTTTTATCCAAATTGACTTACAAATGAGAGAATGCCACAAGTCAGTAGTTTAGGGGGGGAAAACAGCTACACTGTAGTACCATCAACCCTGCGCATTACTCGATCTGGCTCTTTTTTGTTTTGTTTTGTTTTGTTTTGTTTTGTTTTGTTTTGTTTTGTTTTGTTTTGTTTTGTTTTGTTTTGTTTTGTTTTCATAACAAAAGTCTGTGAGAAATGTCTTGATAATGCTGAGTGACTCAGCCTTATGGATACACAGAAAAGTGTTTTCTTATAGTTTAATGTTGATAGCATGTTCCTGTTTTATGATTAAACAGGCAGGCCTTAATATTTTTCAAGAGGATGTGCTTTTATTATGACATGCAAAATTTTGATTTGTAAAGCTTTGGTACCTCTAAAAATTATTGTTCACCATTAAATTTCATAAGAAAATGTATAGGCATCAAGTAATGTACAGGTAATATTTATCAATGTAAAAGGAGTACTAATTCAATATAATTGTATTATGCTCTTGTCATTTTTGTAGTAGTAGTATTAAAAAACATACACATTTGCTTTTATTAAAATATAAACCAAGATTCTCATCAGCGTGAACACCTTCAGTCGACTGCACAGGATTAATGATGGAGTCACAGGTTGAATGCAGTAACAGATGGTCATCACTTTGCTGCACTTTTTTTTAGATGTGAAACTACATTATTTTTGTATCGCCTGCTTATCAAAGTATCCCACAGTGTGCAGTGCAGTGGGTGCTAAAGCCTTTGTGAGTGCATACCATGCAAAAGGCAAGAAGAAAGCCCAGGCAAGTCGTCAGACAAATTACAGGGCACAAGATACTGTACATGCATCTGCATAAATCACGGACATACATGTCTTCAAACTGTAGAAAAGAACTTGAGTTCTTGTGGGAAACGTATTCAGACATGGGCAGAAAAGGAAGTTAAAAAGGACAACTGACCAACACAGGGTGTTGAAAGTATGTTTGTTTATACTGCTTGGTTAATGACCTATATTTTTTAGCTACATACACTGGAGATCAAAATTATAGAACATTTGATTATTTCAGAAATTCTGTAATTTACATTTATGAACATTTGAAGAATTTTTGTAGCCATTCTGTTATTTTTGTAAGAGATGTAACCATGCCACCTGAACAAAGTTCTGGAAAATAGCGAAATAATTCCAACATAAACCCTACATAAAATTTTGCATTATCTATGGGTTACAACAGTCTCCAATCAGTAGGAAGTTTACAGGTCATTGCTTTGAAAGACTTTAGCACATATGCAGCCATAGGACATCACTAGATTAGATTCTCACATTGTTGTGGGTTTCTTGGCCATAAATTTGTCATCAAAGATTTTTAAGGTTTTCAGTAGAGTTTAGATCAGGATATTGTTTCAGTGTTTAAAGTTTCAAGGGACTGCTTTACCCGATTTGCTGTGTGAGGCATTGACCTGCATCAAAACTGCTGGCTGATTAAGTGATGAACGCAAGGAAGGAACCACATGTAGCCGTATGAGAGGTCCAACTCCAGCTTCCCCAAACCATGACACTTCCTTCTCCACTTTTCATTGAGTTTTTAACAAGCATGTTTCCCATCAGACTCAAATAAATTAAACTTGCTTTCAACAAAAAAATGACCACTTCTCCCCTATCCACACAACATGATCCTCAATAGAGGTTTATGGAATGTTTTCGGCAGCAGGAGTTGGACCTCTCATACAGCTACATAGCAGAGTGAATGCTAGTGTGAATCAGAACATTCTTCAACAAGAATGTGGTTCCTTCCTTGCGTTCATCACTTAATCAGCCAGCAACAGTTTTGATGCAGGTCAATGTCTCCTGTCACACAGCAAAACAGATAAGGCAGTTACTTAAAACTAAAAGCATTAAAACATTAAAATGTCCAGCCCAGAATCCTTATCCAAACCCAATATAAACAGTCTGGAAAATTCTTGATGATAAAGTTACAGTGGGTAAAATAAGTATTGAACACATCACCATTTTTCTCAGTAAATATATTTCTAGAGGTGCTATTGACAAGAAATCAAACCATAGATGTCCAGAAATTAAATCATGTATAATTATGTGGCATGGCACAGGGAAAAAGTATTAAACACGTGAAGAAAGGGAGGTGCAAAAAGGCATGGAAAGCCAAGACCAAACCATAATGATGGCATTGGTTACAGAAGGATTTCTGAATGTTCCAGTAAGCACTGTTGGGGCCATAATCCGGAAGTGGAAAGAACATCATTTCACCATAAACCAACAACGACCATGTGCTCCTTGCAAGATTTCTGACAGAGGAGTGAAAAGAATTATCAGAAGAGTTGTCCAAGACCACTTGTGGAGAGCTTCAGAAAGACCTGGAATTAGCAGGTACAACTGTTTCAAAGAAAACAATAAGTAATACACTCAACCGCCATGGCCTGTATGCACGCTCACCACCCAAGACTTCATTGCTGAAGAAAAAGCATGTTGAAGCTTGTTTAAACTTTGCTGCACAACATTTAGACAAGCCAGTAAAAAAACTGGGAGAATATAGTCTGGTCAAATGAGACAAAAATTGGAACTCTTTGGATGCCATAATACACATCATGTTTGGAGGTCAAATGGCACTGCTTATCACCCCCAAAAACACCATACCAACAGTGAAGTTTGGAGGTGGAAACATCATGGCGTGGGGCTGTTTTTCAACATATGGTACTGGCAAACTTTAAATAATTGAAGGAAGGATAAATGAAAAAATGTACAGAGACATTCTTGATAAAAATCTGCTGTCATCTACCAGGATGATGAAGGTGAACCGCGGGTGGACATTTCAGGAAGACAATGACCCCATACACACAGCCAAGGAAACTCAATTGGTTTCAGAGAAAGAACATAAAGCTGCTAGAATGGCCCCGCCAATCACCTGACTTGAATCCAATAGAAAATCTATGGAAAGAACTAAAATTCAAAGTTCATAGAAGAGGCCCACGAAACCTTCAAGATTTATGTGAAAAAATGGGCCAAAATCCCACCTGAGCAATGCATGCGACCAGTTTCTTGAAGCTGTCATTGCCAACAAAGGCTTTTGTACAAAGTATTAAAATAAATTTCAGTAAGCGTGTTTAATACTTTTTTCCTGTCCCATTCGACATAATTACACATAAGTTAATTATGGACATCTATGTTTTGATTTCTTGTATGTATGGATTAATTGGGTTGTTACCAAAATCTGGTGAAAATTTTATGTCAATAGCACCTCTATAAATATATTTACTGAGAAAAATGGTGACGTTTTCAATACTTATTTCACCCGCTGTAAATAAAGCCTGGTTTTATTTTTGTTTGTTCTTCCAGAGCTCTGATGACTGTGATGGCAATTTTTTCAGCTTATTCTGTGCACCTGATGTTAAAGAGTGCTGATGTGGCTGGTATTAACCTGGCATAATTACTAATATTATGAGAAAAATATTTATTGCCTTACTATCAAAGGTGTTTGTGTATTTTAGTACCTATTGTTAATCTGTAATGTATTGATGTTGATTAGGTGTTCGAACGTATGCACAATTAGGGTATCGTGCATATGGCACAGGTGGAAAACTTGTAGCCATTTGTGCCATTACTTTTAATAACATTGAAGGTGAGTTGTTAAATGGCTGTTTTTACTCGTATTACAAGCATGTCTTGATGTTTTTAAGATATTAAGTAATATATTTTTAATACAATGAGCACAAAGTTGATCCCTTTGTATTGTATTACAGTCTTGGCCACCTACTTGCACATAGTGATGAGCCACCTGCCCTTAGTTATAGATGGTCTATTAAACAGAGAGGATTATTTACAGTAAGAACAAAATATCTGGATTTGATCAAAATCCTTGTTACAGCTCATTCATTTTTTTGTTCACCAAACTTGTCTTTTCCTTACAGAAATTGGTTTTTAAATGGAAAATACCTCATTGCGATTGCCAGTGGATGCGTGATCTTACCTCTTTGTCTGATGAGATGGCTCGGTGTGTTTTTTCTTCATTTTCCTCTTTGTTTTTAATTGTTATGACATTTGCCATTAAAAGTCTTTTCTATTTTCACAGTCAGTTGTAAGCTCTTTCAGAAAAGAGTAGTTCACAGCAATGACCCCTTGATTACTATGTTGTATTAAAGTTCTAAAACATGTTCTAATTTAATGTTTTCAGGATACCTTGGATACGCAAGTGGATTTTCTCTGATGTGCATAGTTTTCTTTGTTGCTGCAGTAAGTTTTTATTTGATAGACTCATCCACCGCATTAGGACCTGAGAACAGATGCCGTAATATTCAATATTGAAAAGTAAACACGTGTTTTAACTACTGTATTCTAATTAATTTTCTGTCGATAAAGGTTATCTACAAGAAATTTGCTACCCTTTGTACATATGGAGTCATAAACTCCACCATGCCAGTCTTTAACAGCTCCACCTGTACCAACACTTCTAACAACAAGGTTAAACTAGTGACTCTTAACCCAAAGGTAAAATATTGAGCTCTTTATGTTCCATCAGAGGGGCAACAATAATAATAAAACTGCATTAAGTCCAAATAAAATCTTCTTATAGTAGAAAATTATATAAATAGTAATTAATTTATACAGTTAATCTGAATAAACTGGCTTTGTGTTTTGCAGGCTGCATATACAATCTATCTTCTGGCCTTTGCATTTGTGTGCCAACCATCAATTCTGCCCATCTACAAAGAACTGAGAAAGTAGGAGTGCATTACATACACACTGTTTAATTATAAAATAAATGTACATACAATTAATTTTAAACTAACACTCTGTGCCTTTTGTTATTTTACTTTAAGTGCCAACAGGAGGAGAATGCAAAATGTGGCCAATGTGTCCATTTTTTCCATGTATGTCTCGTACGTGCTGATTGCCATCTTTGGATACCTGACGTTTTACGGTAAGCATGTCCATGAAGCCTAGGATTGAAAATTCATCAATTAATTTAAAAAATGTAAGACATTATTTATGTGCAGATAATGTGAAAGAAAATCTTCTGATGAGTTACCAGAAGAATGACTCACTGATGCTTTCTGTGCGTCTGGCATTTCTGGTTGCAGTGGTTCTCACTTTTCCAATGGATCTATTTCCGGTAAAACAAACACTTATGTATGTTTATTCAGTAATCATATATGTTTATTTTATTGTATTATTAGATTGGAGAATTATAACCAGACATTTATTGCTGTTCATAATAGGATTTGTTTGTTCTCAGGTTCGCCGTGCAATGATGCAGCTATTATTTCAGGACAAACCTTTCCACTGGGGTTCACATATTTGCATCACCATTTTTCTTATCCTCATCTGCAACATTCTAGTCATTTTGGTGCCAAACATCGGGAAAATCTTCGGTGTCATTGGTCTGTTTCTCTGTGAAACTTTTGTGGACTATTTCAAAAAAGTAACTGCAAATGAGAAAAGTCTTTAAACTGAGCAGTGTTTAGCTCATTTAAATAACTGATTTATTTTAGTTTGATTTAACTTAAAGTTTAATTACTAGGTTAACTAGCTGAAATAAAGCCTTACTAGATTACTAATCATAGTACTCAGGACATTGGCCTAGTCATTTGAATAAAGCACTGCATTTTATGTTTTAACCTTAACTTATCTTTTGTTAATGGCTTTCTTCCTGCAGGAGCCACAACTATACCTGGTTTGATTTTTATATTACCAGGCATATTTTACATCAAAATCATCCCAACTGAACAGGAACCAATGAAGTCTTGTCCAAAGATCCTGGTAAATATCATAATTTATTAACATCATCTCACAGTTTATCATGAAGCACATGTTAAACGTAAGGTTAACGTGAATTATTATTTTTTTCTTTAGGCGGTCATATTTGCAGGACTGGGCATTATCTTCATGATGATGAGCATCATCTTCATTTTCTTTAACTTGGTGGTTCGGTAATAACAGCGTGGAATAAAGGTGTGATGGGCAGAGTCTGCAGATGGAAGACCGGCATGGGACGCAGATCAGGTTAATGTTACCTGCCTGGGATTTATGTCGCTATTTATCTCTCCTTGTTTGATGGTAAAACAGGCCAGAAGGGGGCAGATGGGGTAGAGCTTTTGACACAAACACTTCTTCTTCTGCAGGTTAAATAGTCAAACCCTTGAATCAACATCCCAACGGCTCACCGATATACACTGTGCAACATATGGTATTTTCTGCTTTGATCAGTAAGTCCCCCAAATCAGCCCTTGTCAACCTATGGATGCGGCGCTGGTGGCTGAGCAGATCGTTGACTTATGCTGGCCCCACTGGAATACTGTTACCCTCATCAGGCATGCGCCAATCACCAGATCCACCAGTGTCCTTAACTTTAGTCGTCTACTGGACCACCGACCGACAAGCAAGCAGCACCACTGGAAGGTGCCTGTACCACTGTTAAGCGTTACCAGTTTTAATCATGCTGCGCCACGAAAACATCCTTGGTACTGCTCCACGTCCACAGCTCGCACAGTGGCGTACAGTCCTTCATTTATAAGATTTATGTCACATTCCAGGTGATGCCACGGTCAAAGAAAGGACCAAGTCCCAGGCTGTTGGTGGAAAAAATGGTCTTTTATTGCAGAGAG
>JAOUQT010064325.1:0-10443 GCA_025769995.1 Xyliphius kryptos
AACAGATGCGCTGTCCTGTAGTATCCACATTCTCAAGGCGGTAGTAAAGTTGGCATGTGTAACACCACCATTATTTGTGCACGCTTTTAGCACATTGAGGCCTCTGGCCAGGACCCCGTTTCAAACGTCCATCATAAGAAAATTAAATAATGGAATAAAAGTCATTGGTTACAAGCTAGGGGCGGGACGGTGGCTTAGTGGTTAGCACTTTTGCCTCTCAGCGCTGGGGAGTTTCCATGTCCTCCCCGTGTCTGCATGGGTTTTCTACGGGTTCTCAGGTTTCCTCCCACAGTCCAATAACATGGATTCCAGGTAAACTGAATGCTCTAAATTGCCCTGTATAGATGTGTGAGTGAGTGCCCTGCGATAGATTGGCGCCCTGTCCTGGGTGTATTTGCCCACTGCCGGACAAGTTCTCCTTTGAATGGGCATGAGGAACCCTCTTCGTGACCCTAGTAGAGGTTAGCACGTTCGTCTCCCTGCGCTGGGGGTTCCCGTTTCGTATCCCAATCTGAGTGGAGTTTCCATGTCCTCCCGGTGTCTGCGTGGGTTTCCTCTGGGTTCTCCGGTTTCCTCCCACAGTCCAAAAAAACAGGAATTCCAGGTAAATTGAATGCTCTAAATTGCCCCGTATAGTTTGTGTGTGGATGTGTGAGTGAGTGTGTGAGTGAGTGTGTTCCCAGCAAAGAAATGCCATCCTGCCTGGGTGCATCTGCCCAGCGCCTGAGATGTTCTCCCCTGAAAGGGCATGGGGAACCCCACCGCGACCCCAGTATAAATGGAAGATAATTAGTTAGTATCTCCAACATGCCATCATGTCTTTGGAAAGTGGGAAAGAACCCGGAGAACCTGGAGTAACCCACTAAGGCACAGGGAGGACATGCAGATTCCACCCTAAAATGACCTTTGGTCGCCGCAACCGATCATCGGACCCGGACCTTCTTGCCGTCAGGAGTTTTTAATGTATCAGATCCATGTGGAGAACCTCCCAAAGAATGACACTCATAAATAAAAAGTGCTTAAAGTGATATGATGATAGTCTTTTTTACATCCTATCCCAGCATTTCTGAAAAATAAGAATATTCTTGTCAAGAGCTTTCATCAGTTGCTCTCCTATAGAGTCGAAACGTCTTTCCGAAAAGCTTCGAGAAAGCATCTCCATCCGTCCATCGTTGGAATCCTGCCGAGACTAAAGAGCCGCGATGTTTCCCGCCCCGCTAACCGAGCGAGCTAAATATATATTTACAGTGCGCGATGCAGTAGGTGGGAGGTATGAAGCTGAAGGGAAGTGCTGAACATGTTAGTAAAAATTGATGGCTTATTTAAACCCCCTACCATCACCATTACCTCACCCTTAAATCTCATCCGCTCAGTATGCAGCTGCCTTTTCTGATCTGACTTCATCCCCCGCCATAAAACGGGCCTCGCTGAACCGTAGCCCTGAATAATAAGAACCTCCGTCCTGGCCCGCACTCAGATCTCCACATGTTAATGCCTCTTCAGCCTGGCAGCTCTGCGGGAAACGCCAGGTATTGGTAGTCAGCAAGGGCACGGATAGGGATGAGGATGGGGAATCAGCGATGCCTCACAAACCAGCTGTAAATCGAGAACTCTGACCGCACCTGGTGGACACATGTTGAAAGTTGGAGTTTTTAAAATCGAGGTGGGTTTACAGCATGTATCTCAGATTTTATTGCTCTCAGAGGGGGCCGCTTTTCCCCGAACGTGTGATGTAATCCCAATCCAAGTTCCATATTATATAGCACCATATTAGAGGAACTAATCCCCCCCTCCCCACCCTGCTTAACCCCCACTTTTTACCCACAATCAACAGTCTTTTGAAAGAAAAAGCATTGCTTTTATTAAATGGGGTTATCGTATCTGATTTTTGATGATTGTGTTTAAAACATTCCAACACTCTCAGAGCACATCTTTATGTCCAAAGAGAGACAACGGAACATGAGTAGTTTGTAACACACATCTTTTGTCATATTAATTAACACACAGATGTGTATATTGTTTTGACACATGTATTGACACATTTCTATGTATTAAGCTTACACAAAATGAACCCTTTTTATAAAGTGTTTTGAGCCATGTATATAAAATCACAACCAAAGAATAAATAATTACTAATTTAGTAATAATTTATGTAATTATTACTAATTATAAGTGTTTGTACACTTGGTCATACAAACATTTTTTGCTGTTACAGTTTAACCACAGCAATCTATTTGATTTAAAACATTAAAAACTAAAGTATGCTGTGTTTTGGTTACCTCAATTTAAACTACGTCACAGACCGAGTGGCAAACCTGAGGCGATTAAATACGTTTAGCGGCGACGTCCAAATGACCGATATGCGACGTGGTTGGTTAATTAATGACGTACTTCTCTGTAGTATATGTATCTTACAGCGTTTTTTGTTTAAAACATACATCTTACCTTCATTTAAACTCTGTCACAGAGGCGAAAGGTACGGGAGCTCACCTGACGCGATCACGTGACGCGCGCGCAGAGCGTCAAACACAATGACGTAGTCGGTGGCTGATCAGCGATCTGATTGGTTAAGAAATTACGCAGATTTGGGTGGAGGGTTTGTGTAATTTTGCCCTGAGAAATTTAACACATTTGTTAAAAAACGTCAATGCAAAAAAAGATGTGTTAATTTCCAACACATTCCTTTTAAGAGTGCAGAGTTTACATGCTTAGATATAATTTTACCGAACACCATTCTGCCTGTGTTGTTTAAATAGCAACAATGCTTGTGAATATATCTACCATGATGTGCGTGGTCGTCTTGAAGGGAAGAAGGTCTCAGGCGCTGGGCAGATACACCCAGGACAGGGCGCCAATCCATCGCTGGTCACATACAGCCTCACCAACAACTATACAGACACTATATGGGGCGATTTAGGGCATTCAATTTACCTTTAATCCATGTTTTTGGACGGTGGGAGGAAAACAGAAAACCTGGAGGAAACCCATGCAGACATGGGGAGGACATGGAAACTTCACCCAGATCGCAATTCAAACAGGGAATCCCCAGCGCTGTGAGGAGAACATGCTAACCACCAAGCCACCGTGCCACCCGTGTTTCGGTACATTTCTGGTGTATAGCTATCTCGGCGATGAAAGCCCCAAGTGCACCGCTGACCGAAAACACGTTTATCGTGTTTTATTGTGAACCATCAAAAGGGGGCGTGTCCAACGCCACTGACTTGTACAGAGAATGCATATAAATACTGCGTGTTCTCCATTCACAGTAAAATAGAGAACTTCATAGGGCAGCACATACAGTCCAGGTAGGAGCACAGCTAAGCAATCAAAATCCAGAATCAGAGCGCCACCTAGCTACCAAAAGTGACTCGCTGATTGGTTTACTGCACGTTACGCCAAAAATACACCCATTTTCATTACGATGGCAAAGACAAAGGCTCGCTGAAAATTGGTCAAATCACGCCCCTTCAGCATAATGAGGTCACTTGTGTATTATTACATCACAGATGAGGTTTTAATGGCGGTTCATTTTCTTATTAACTTCCTTTCTTTTTAAGGAAGTCTTTAAACTCATTCATGCCACAAGCGATAATACCGTTTGAGATCAGGGTGGAGTTTTTCTTCTGGACCGGCACCGGCGCTCATAAAGCACATGATTATACCAGCCACAGCGAGGTCCCTGAACAGCGCGGCTGACAGGGTTGAAGAGGATTTACTACTTAATCAAACCGAGCGGTAAATTTCCTCCAGCTAAATATTCAAACCATTCAAACGTCTCCCATCAACCCACATTGAAGGTCATCAGCTGCACTCTAAATTGGATAAACCCCATTGTGCGGTTACTTCACCTGATCTTTAAGCCCTTAAATCATCCTTTTCTTCTGCTGCCCCTGGCTGGGGTTTAGATTCCAGCATCCACTCTCTCCACACTCTCTGGGTTTTTTTTTTTCATGGACAGACTGAGATTTATCTTCACTTCCAGTAACCCTCAGTACCGGAATACTGAATTCGAGAGATAATGGATAGCAATACTCGTCATTATTATATTTGTAGGAACCTAATAGCTTATTACAGCGCACTGTTTTCATGACCCAACACTGCAGGTATGTTTAGAGCAGGTGGCGCTATAGCAGGTGGTGCTACTTTTTCTGTTCAATTGCAATGGAGAGCCCCAGAGAGCATGCGACCCCAGGAGTGTGTCCCAACAGAACAACATTTTTTTAAACATTGGGTCACATAAAGAATCCCTGGAGCAATGAGGGTTGAGTGTCTTGCTCAAGGACCCACATTGGTAACTTGAGAGGACCTGGGATTTGAACCCACAACTCTCCAATACAGGGTGTGGTAGCTCAGTGGTTAGGGTGTTGGGCTAGCAATCCAAGGGTTGGGGGTTCAAATCCCAGGTCCACTGAAGTTACCAATGTGGGTCCTTGAGTAAGACCCTTAGCCCTCATTACTCCAGGGATTCTGTATGTGGCCCTGTGTTCTGACCCCATACCCCACCCAATACAGGGTGTGGTAGCTTAGTGGTTAGAATGTTGGGCTAGCAATCTAAGGGTTGGGGGTTCAAATCCATGATCCATCGAAGTGACCAATGTGGATCCTTGAGCAAGACACTTAGCCCTCATTACTCCAGGGATTCTGTATGTGACCATGTGTTCTGGCCCCACACCCCACCCCATACAGGGTGTGGTAGTTCAGCTGTTAGGGTGTTGGGCTAGCAATTTAAGGGTTGTGGGTTCCATTCCCAGGTACACTAGATTCAGAATAGCCCATTCTCCTTTAATCCATGTATTTGGACCTGGGAAACTGGAGAACTTGAAAACCCATGACAAGAACATGTAAACACTAAGATCGGGATTCAAACCTGGATCCCCTGCCCTAAAAGGCAGATGTGCTAACAATTAGCCCCTGTGCGTCCCACGGTTGAACTTCTAAAGATATTCATTGTATTGATTCACTTATAGACTCCATATCAGCAAAGCCATCATCTTCCTGACAATGATCTATCTGTTTAAAAGAGGGACCTCTTGAGGCAGAAACACATCTCTGCAATGTTAGTCATGTCTCTTTGGTCTGAAAGGCAGCCATACGAGTGGCTTTTTAAATGTCCTATTGATAGGAGGTTTGGAGAGCAGCAGATCTCAATAAAAGGATGGAGATAAGTGATTAACGGCTGAAAGAAACTCCCCAGTTGCGTCCATTGATCTGATACCACATTCTTCTGGAATATAAAAAGGTCGACGTTCACGCATCGGGTGTTAGGGACGGGAAAGAAGGAATCTCATGCCGTACCCCGAATCTGATTGAGTCATCGGCTTCCTGACATGCTCATCATCTCTAATAGGCATGGTGTCAGGATGAGGAGATGGAGGATGTGGAGCACAGTGTGCTGATCTGCTGCTAAACCCACTGACTCCCTCAGGCACTCCGGTTACTGAGTGCAGAACCGCCTGGAGCCTAGAACCGCCGAGAGCGTCTCAGGTTCTCAGGGGCTTCGCTGCTGGATTGGTGTGTTCCAAATACTGCTATCTTCATCGTCTGTCCTGTTATGGAGGTCGGTACATTCAGCATGCAGAATTTGGAACACAAATCCTACATCCTGTTCATAATCAGCTTCCTTGCCCATAAATGGACATTGTGGATCTAATCCTACAGATCTGTTTCTCCACGGGGTGGCACGGTGACATAGTGGTCAGTACGTTCACCTGGGGATCCGGGTTTGAATCCCAATCTGTTTGTGTCTGCAATTTCTCAGAGTTCTCCGGCTTTCTGACCCTAGGAGAGGATTAGGTGGAAGCTAATGGATGGAAATTGCCCCTATATAGTGTTTGTGTGTTTGTGTGTGTGTCCAACAAAAGATTGGTGCCCTGTCCTGGAGGTATCTGCCCAGCGCCCGAAACATTCTTCCCTAAATGGGCATGAGAAACCTCCCAGTGACCCTACTAAAGGATTACGTGTAAGATAATGGATGGACGGATGGAAATTGCCCCTATATAATGTGTGTGTGTGTGTCCAAAAAAGATTGGTGACCTGTCCTGGATGTATCTTCACAGCACCCAAAATGTTCTCTCCTAAATGGGCATAAGGCACCCCCCAGCAACCCCAAAAGAGGATTAGGAGGAAAATTATGGATGGACGGATAGAAATTGCCCCTATAAAATGTGTGTGTGTGTGCCCAGCAAAAGATTGGTGACCTGACCTTGATGTATCTTCCCAGCACCTGAAATGTTCTCTTCTAAATTGGCCTAAGGAACCACCTTCTACCCCAGTAGAGGTTAAGCGGAAAAAATGATGGACGGAGGGAAATTGCCCCTATATAATGTGTGTGGGGAAAAATTGGCACCCAGTCTTGGATGTAACTGCCCGAGCCCAAAACCTTCTGCCCTGAGGGAGATGATAGATGAATGGATAGATAGATGTTTCTCAACACAATTTGTGTTCTGATGATCAGGACCCCCTAAAGAACCCCTCTTTGATCTGGTATTATGGGGTGTTGAATGACACTCTTTCTCTTCCAGCATTCTCACCATTTATTGCTTCTCCATTGTGGATGAGGTACTGATTGGAGATCTTTCAGATCGAGCTCAGATCTATCATCCCCACTTCAATGCTTTTCTCTCCACCAGCATTCAAAGCTTCTTCGAATAGAACGCCGGCGTACAGGACCCCCATTTATACGCACTTCCCGTTAAGAAGAAACCTCAATGCAGCAACGCTGTAGCTGTGGAGGCCATGTATCACCTCACCCTGAACACCCCACCACGATTTATGACGTCCCCACAGCTAAACGCTTCAGGCTTTTAGGCTTCTGGTTTGTTTCCAGGCACCGAAAGATGAAAAGATGAATCGGGAGAGAGTCCCGTAGCGGCCGAGTGAATTAGTCCCTTTTTGCAAATGAATCCTGGAAGGGAGGAGGAGGTAAACTTGATTTAGGGCCCCTCCTTTCCTTTCTACTCCCATGTTCAGGGGTGGAGGAAATGACCGGATCTCCACTGAATCCCATCAACTCATAGACCTCCAAAAGAAAGAGCTGCATTGTTGAACTCAGAACTCATGAGGGCTAGCTCAGTGGTTAGGGCGTTGGACTATCAATCTGAAGGTGGAGGGTTCAAATCCCGAGCCCACTGAAATTACCAGGACCCTCAATTCTCATTGCTCAAGGGATTCTGTATGTAACTCTGGGTTCTGAACTCAAATAAATTGGGATGTTTGTAGGTCGCTTTGGATAAAAGCGTCTACTGAATGACCAAATGTAAATATTGAAACCTTTAGAAAACTCTTCTTGCTCCACTGTCTATTTTTTTCCCAACCGCCATATAGACAGACTTTGTAATTTTATAATCACTGTAGTTTTGATTGGTTCTGATGGTCTCTGGTTCGAATCCCAATCTGGGTGGAGTTCCCATGTCCTCCCCGTGTCTGCGTGGGTTTCCTCTGGGTTCTCCAGATTCCTTTCAACGCTGGGGATTCCCGGTTTGACTCCCAATCTGGGTGGAGTTTCATGTCCTTTCCGTGTCTGTGTGGTTTTCCTCTGGGTTCTCCAGTTTCCTTTCAACGCTGGGGATTCCCGGTTCGACTTCCGATCTGGGTGGAGTTTCATGTCCTCCCCGTGTCTGTGTGGTTTTCCTCTGGGTTCTCCAGTTTCCTTTCAACGCTGGGGATTCCCGGTTCGACTCCCGATCTGGGTGGAGTTTCCCCGTCCTCCCAGTGTCTGAGTGGGTTTCCTCTGGGTTCTCCTGTTTCCTTTCACCGCTGGGGATTCCCGGTTAGATTTCCAATCTGGGTGGAGTTTCCATGTCCTTCCCGTGTCTGCGCAGGTTTCCTCCAAATTCTCCGGTTTTCTCCCACAGTCCAAAAAACATGGATTCAAGGTAAATTAAATGCTCTAAATCGCCCCGTATAGTATGTGTGAGTGAGTGTGTGCCCAGCGATAGATTGTCACCCTGTCCTGGGTGTATCTACCCAGCGCTGTACGTAATGGATGGATGGAACTAATAACATGGACAATATGTGTAGCGAAAAGGGGTGTGTCCAAACATTTGACTGCGACTGCATCTTCTTGAAAAAAGACGAGATTCACACAGCTGTAGATTTTCCGTCCGTGGGATCTTATTTGGATCCTTCATCCTGGGATTTACGGCGCGTCGTATACAATGAAGACAGGGCCGACTGTAGGAGTCCCGTTTCCCAGAGCAGGCCACGTTGCACGGCGAGCTCGCAGCAACCTCTGCGAGACCTCACTCAGCTCAGAAACAAAAGCACCGCCAACCGCCGCCGCCGAATCACAAATGAGATCCTCTGCAGGCTCGCCAGCTACAGAGAGCCGCTTCTATAAATACATGATTTCATCCTTTCAAAGAAAAATAGCTCAGGATTCATATTTCCGCCTGTCACAGGTGGAACACGTTTAATCTTTTAGAACGCCCTACACAGACCCCTTGTTTTTTCTAAAACGCAAAAAAGAACACATAGCCGAAGGCAAGATGCCAGGATGCCGTGGCAGGAGAATAGTTTTAGCCGAGGAATAGCCCCCCTGCCGCCCATACCCCCCGCCATCCATCTTCTCGATATGAAGAACCTTTCAAACCACCTTGGGCGCGCAGGTTGCTGCTTCTTCAGAACTCCTTGGCTGAACGTACGACGGTGTGGAAGACCTCGTAACGCCGGAAAGCCCTTCTGATTGGTCGATTCTAAACGACATAATGCGGCCAAACGATGAGCCAGCAATCTGAAGGCTGGACGTTCAAGTCTCAAAGTAATGTGATATCTTGGACTGTGAAAACTGGAATGCTGAGAAGAACATACAAATCCACCAGTACCCTGGTCATCACACTGGAGAACCATCTCGAGGCCCAATACACCAACGAGGGTTCATCAAATGAGAAATTTTGGAAGAAAAACATGGTAACCCTACATCGGTTAACCACAATAGGTGGTCGGAGTTCCAATTCATGTCCTCTCTCTCTCTTTCGCATTGGCACCCGGGAGTTGAATTTTCCATGATAACTGATGAAGGAAATGAACCCCACTAACATGGCCAGCAAATCAGCCGCCACGCCGCCGCGCCGCCACGCCGCCGCATTAACATGCACACTAATTGGTCGCAGATTGCGGTCGACCTGCACCTGCACTTCTTCTTTCGCGCCCTTTGTTTGTGAGAACCTGCACAGATGGTGGTTTACGGGAGCAGGTTTCCCGGCGCACCTTCTTTTAATGCTTATTTGGATTTAATAAGTGGTCAGGGAGCTGAGGGCGAGGCGCTGCTTCTCAGCCGACTGCCCGGCACATCAATCACCCTGGCAGGATATTTATCTCAGCTGACATTCGGCGCGGTGCATTGGCGTCCCGTGGTTATCGCTAGTTAACATGGTTACACAGGTAGAGAGCTGCGTGTGTGAATCAACCCAGCCGAGAGTGCTGTTACTGTCATCGGTGACATCATACCCACCAGAAAGGAGGTGGGGGATCATTCTCCATGGTTTCATTTACACCAAAAGAAAACCCCGTCATTGGGTCGGTGGAAATAAGTGGTTAACCGACCGCTTCTCTGCCCTGGCGTTTGGATCCTGAATCCTGGGTGGAGTTTTCGTGTTCTCCTCATGTCCACATGGGTTTCCTCCGGGTTCTTCGGTTTCCTCGCACTGTCCAAACACATGGATTCAAGGTAAATTGGCAGCTTTAAATTGCCCTTGGCGTGTGGTTAAGGACCCAGCTTTGCGACCTGATGTCCAGGTTCAAATCTCGGTTCCAACAAATATGGCTGACTCTAACCCCAATTGCTCCCTGGGTGCCATTTACAGAGCTGGCCACCGCTCCCCATGTGCTGCCTTCCACTAGTGTGTGTATATGTGTGTGTGTTTCACTGCATTAATAGGTTAAATTTGGAGAACATACTACACTGTGTCTAAGCACAGTAGGCAAATAAATTTTACCCCGATCTAAATTGCCCCTATATATTATACTGAGTGTGTGTCTGTGTGAATAAGAGTGTGCCCAGCAATGGATTGGCATCCCGTCAGTGCCTAAAACGTTCTCCCCTGGATGGGCATGAGATCCCTCTCGCACAACCCTCTCAGAAGAGTCCGGTAATGACTACATTTTCCCATCCTGCCGTGTAGCGTAACAATATATAATCATTTAATCCCTGCAGACATCAATGAGGCCATTTTTTATAGTTGCATGCTGTAACTGTAGCTGTGTGTGTGTGTGTGTGTGTGTGTGTTTCTGTGTGTGTGTGTGTGTGTGTGTGCGTGCCACTCTGTGGTTGTCTAAGCTGCCACATTGCGTTTTATTAAATCTTGTACCGGTCCCCTAGAGGCGCTCGGGATTAAATCGAATGCGGTAATAGTGTGTGATATAGCAGGTCTTTTAACACTCAAGCCTGTTGGAGGTCATCATGTCTTCTGACGTGCTGCTTTAACACACACACACACACACACA
>JAOUQT010064343.1:0-10442 GCA_025769995.1 Xyliphius kryptos
ATAAACAGGGGAAGAGGAACGGTAAGTGGGAGAAATAAGGCTAGAAGATGAGGAGGCAGTGTGCATGTGTGTGACAGAATCAATGCATTGCATCATATATACCGGAAAGCCAAATAAAATTATACCTATAGGGCCAGATTTGTCTCGTGAAAAATCCATGTTTTTGAACTGTGGGAGGAAACCGAAGAACCTGGAGAAAACCCATGCGGACACAATAAGAACATGGAAACTCCACCCAGACCGGGATTTAAACTGGGAATTCCCTAACGCTGAGAGGCGACTGTGCTATAAACAAAGCCACCATGCTCCCCTAAACTTTCATTTTTAAAATACATTTTTTAATGATGAAAATAAAACTCACTATGAATCGCTATTTGTTAACTAACTGTTTTTTTGGGTGTTTAAACTTAAGTACCTTAAATGATTAGTAGTTTTTTTTGATAGTCAGATTTAACCGATTGTAAACATTCTTGGTTTTTATGTGCCAGGAAACTCTTTAACATCAGTCTCTATTCACTTTTAATCAACAAAAGTATTTTCTGTGTGTACTTTGCATGTGGGTTTTCGCTGGGAACTCTTCCTAACACATTCAAAAGAAATGCTGGTAAGCAAACTGGAGATACTATATGTACAGTATATAGAGTCACGAAATATCCAGAGATGCTGTTTATACAATAAACTAAAATATTACAAAAAATAATTAAACAATAAAGTAAATTAAAGGAAATGTTAACACAATGAAACAATTAATCTGTTACAGATTGTAGGACTGTTATAGACTCTATTTTTGTTTTTATTTAATGAAGTCTGCTGTTGTAATAAAATTATTGATTTTGTTGTATGAAGACAAGACATTTTCAATATTTTAATATTAAGAAGAAAAAACACTAGGAACATTTATAAGCTTGCCTTCACCCGAGGTGACCTGTAAGTTGCTTTGTTATGACTCTACAAATCATTCCCTTTACCTATTTATATACAGATGCAGCTATTGACACGCTTCTCTGATAGTGTCAGTTACAGTGAACCTCAGCCCTCCCAACCTGGTTTAAAATACTGTCTTCAACCAATCAGGGACCCTTTCATCGAGCTGAATTAATATGTCACTCATACCTCCTCCTTCCTCCACTTTCAAAACTCTCACTCATTTTTGCATGATTCATTCAATGACTTGGTTTCGTCTTTCGGAATGACGAGCAAGTTGGACAGGTGAGTCAAAACAAAAAAGAAAAACTACTAATGAATATTACTAATTGCTTTAACTGTATGTCACATAATGCCTGTGGGATAAAGAACTATTTGCTAAAGTGATGACAGGCTTAGGAAAACAATTAGCATTTAAAATTATGACAGAAAATTTTGTAAGTGAACAAAATTTTGTATATTTACTTTCATTATTTTCAGTATCAGGGGACGAAACTGAGATTTCATTGTATATGTGTGTGTGTGTGTGTGTGTGTGTGTGTGTGTGTGTGTGTGTGTGTGTGTGTGTGTGTGTGTATTCTATACAGCTGCAACATTCAATGTAACCAAATTATGCAAGTCACTTGTATATTGTGTTAAAGTCTGGAGTCTGACGCAAACCATAAACATATTCACTTTGCTATGCATGACTGCTACATACATTTGAATCTAAAAGATACAGAAATTTCTTGAATTGCCAATATTTCACATTTAGCTAAATGATTAATAAATAATTAAGTGTTTAAATGTATTTCAAAGAACAATGCATTTACTAGTACAGAGTATTTATTTGTTATTATATCTATTAAATAAAAACCCAAGTCCTGCTTGTAACTGTTATGAAAGCTAAGAATAGGAAAGGGTTGGTATTTTAATATAGACCCATTTTAATGCCAAAAACAATTAAAATCAATGCAGCACCGACTATAAATCAGCAAGAAGAAAACAATTATACAATGTAATCATAGAAAACTATCATCCAGGTTAAAGTTAACCACTTAAAATTACATGTAAATGTTAAACTTAAAAGTAATAAAATTAAAAGTGTTGCTTTAACTTATTCAGATGTTATTAATCGATTAATAATGTGGTTTAAATTATTGTCTCGTGTAATTACATTGCCTTGCTCTGTCTTCCTCAAGGCAAGGTTAGATGGTTTCCGCTGGTGAACAGCAATCTTCAAGTCTGACCACAGATTCTGGATTAAGTTCTGGGCTTTGATGAGGCCATTCCAAAACATTAACACGTTTCCTCTTAAATCATTCGAATGTTGCTTTATCAATATGATTTGGGTCATTGTCCTGTTAGAAGGTAAATCTCGTCCCAGTCTCAAATCACTGACTGACGGAAAAAGGTTTTGCTCAAGAATTTTCCTGTATTTAACACCATTCATTTTTCCCTTGACTCGGACCAGTTTTCCAGGCCATGAGATGTGTTGATTTTGCACCAGACAATACATTTTCCTTGGTGGCCAAAAAGTTCAATTTTGGTCTCATCTAACCACAAAACCTTCCTTCATACATTTGGGGAGTCTCCCACATGCCTTTTTGCAAACCCAAAACAAGCCTTCCTATTTTGGCCTGTAAGTAAAGCAAGTAATTTCAAGTTCAAGTAATTTATTTATATAGCGCTTTTTACAACAGTGTGTCGTCACAAAGCAGCTTTACAGAGTACAAAGCCTAAACCCCAAAAATTAAGCCAAAGCGACAGCGGCAAAAAAAACCTCCCCGTAATGACGTTATTTTAGGAAGAAACTTTGGGAGGACCAAGGCTCAGTGGGGGACTCATCCCCCTTGAGTGGTCGGGCAGCAAATGGTCAAACGCCATGATAGCAGTAAACAAGGATAAATAGTTGTTATGCTGGTTCTGTACATTTACACCTTTTTTTGGTTGCTCTCAATCAAATTGACTTTTTCACAGATCTACAGCATCAGTAAAAAGCTTGGAAACCCCTTCTTACTCTATTGTCTATTTTTATCCACTTACCATATAGATGGACTTTGTATTTTAACAATTACAGACTGTAGTTCATCTGTTTTATTTGTTGGTCCTGACCGATACTAAACCAAGAACCAACACAAAATATATGTTGTACTCTGTGTTCAGGTCTGAATAGCTTCACACATAAACCACATGTTTAATATAGGACTGTGTAGGAGTTGGACTTGCATGCTTATGAAATGTCCATGCATGCGAAGACTAATGCATTCATACATGGCCCCAAGTCTGCGTCTGTCTTCCACCATCATGCACTAGCACACATTTTATGATGATTCCTCGTGTTAATTATCATCATTGTACAGTCAAATTTAGGAAGATGGGTGTATAATCACTATTTCTCTTATTCTTTTCCTTCTTTCTTTGTAGCAACACATGCAGCCACTGGGAAGTCCACTGTGGAGCCTTTTCTAGAGGGAACAGAGATGATCATGTTTGGTAGGTTTAAACATCACAGTAATAATCTTCATATTTTATATAACACTGTTGGAAATGGAACCTTTCTTTAAATGTTGACTTCACTGCTCCTGTGTACTAGAGAACATTACATCACATACCCAGAAACAAATTGTCATTGGGTTTCTGCAGGTATGGGGTGCTTTTGGGGAGCAGAGAGACGCTTTTGGACTCTCCCAAAAGTGTTTTCTACTCAGGTGGGGTACGCGGGAGGATACACCCCCAATCCCACCTACCAGGAGGTGTGTTCAGGTAAGGTGTATGTGTGTGTATGTGTATAGTGGGGCCAAAAAGTATTTAGTCAGACACTGTGCAAGTTTTACTTAGAAAGATGAAAGAGGTCTGTAATTTTCATTACAGGTACACTTGATCCAATGAAATTAGACACAAAATGAAAAAAAAAAATCAGAAAAAATCCCAATGTAGGATCTTTAAAGAATTTAATTGTAAAATTATGGTGAAAATAAATCTCTCACAGACTTGTAACTTCTGTCCTCCACTTGTCTGTATTACCTTTAAACGATCAGACTCCATGGCAAAGACCAAAGAAGTCACAGAAATAACTTGTATCTGCCAAAAGTAATAAATAAAAATGCTATGAGAATCAACAAATAAAATCAGACATTGCTTTTCAACCATGCTTTAACCGAATTATTTAAAAAACATATTTTATTAAACAGGCCTGGACAAAAATGATGATACACCTGAAAATGTGACCAAAGGGACATGTTATATCAAATTGTGTCCACTTATTAGCATCACAGGTCTACAATCTTGTAATTGGTCATTAGGCCTATGTATATAGAGCTACAGGTAGTCATTACTGTTTGGTGACATGGACCAGAGGAAGCAAAGGAAAGAGTTGTTTTAGGAGATTAGAAAGAAAATTATAGACAAACATGTTAAAGGTTATAAGACCAACTCCAAACATCTTCTTGGTGTTTGTGACGGATAACAAATCAGAGGTAGAAAACAAGTATGGTAACAAAAGAACCCAGAAAAACTTCTTAAGACATTAAAGGTGAACTTCAAGCGCAAGGGACATCAGTGTCAGATCGCACCATCTGTCGTAGTTTGAACCAAAGTGGATTTCGTGGGAGACAGCCAAGGAGGACATCATTGTTGAAAACAAAACATAAAGTCAGACTGGAATTCGCCAAACTACATGTTGACATGCCGCAAAGCTTCTGGGAGTATGTCCTATTTACAGATGAGACAAGAACTTTTTGCCAAGGTACATCAGCTCTATGTTTACAGACAAAAAAAATAAGCACGTCAACAAAAGAATAGGGCGGCACGGTGGCTTAGTGGTTAGCACGTTTGCCTCTCAGCGCTGGGGATTCCCGGTTCGAATCCCAATCAGGGTGGAGTTTCCATGTTCTCCCCGTGTCTGTGTGGGTTTCTTCCGAGTACTCCGGTTTCCTCCCACATCCCAAAAACGTTGATGCAAGGTAAATTGAGTGCTCTAAATTGCCCTGTAGTGTGTGTGTATCTGTGTGTGTAGATGTGTGAGTGAGTGTGTGCCTAGCGATGGATTGGCCCCCTGTCCTGGGTGTTCCAGCGCCCGAGATGTTCTCCCCTGGATGGGCATGGGAAACCCCGCCGCGACCCTCATAAAGGAATAAGCGGAAGATAATGAATGAAGGAATGAAAGAAAAGAACACTGTTCCTACGGTGAAACATGCAGGAGGCAGTCTCAAGACTATCAAGGGATTTTAGGGAGAAATGTGCTTGCCGGTGTCAGAAAGCTTGGTCTCAGTCGCAGCTAATGAGCTTTTCAACATGATAATGATCCAAAACAGTCTGAAAACACCCCAGAATGGCCTTCAATGAGTCCCGACCTAAATCCCATTGAGCATCTTTGAAAGGAGCTGAAACGTGCCGCCTGGAAAAGACACCCTTCGAACATCAGACAGCTGGAGCAGTTTGCTCATGAGAAGTGTGCCAAAATACCTGCTGAGAGGTGCAGAAGTCTCAATGACAGTTACAGGAATCGTTTGATTGCAGTGTGATTACCTCAAAAGGTTGTGCAAAAAAATATTAAGTTAAGGGTACCGTCATTTTCTGTCCAGGCCTGTTTAATTAGTTTTATTTTTTTAAAAAATAATAATTCTGTTGAAGCAATGTCTGACAGCATTTTTATTTATCATTAATTTTGTCAGATTTAAGTTATTTTGGTGACCATTGTGGGTTTTTCTTTCTTTAACCGAGGGTAAACATTTGTGTGTGTACATGTATACAGACACACACTCATTATGCCTACTGTAAGTAGGCTTTACATCTGACTCTTTACACTAGCGTTACGCTTATATCTTTGTGTACGTCTCAGTTTCTTTTCACTGTGATACCATAACAGCATTCTGAAACAAACTGCTCACCCCTCCTCCACCTCATGACCTAGTTGTCGGCAGATACAAAATATAAGACTGTCTGCATGAATCTCCGCCGTTCCCGCATCCAAAAACCATGAACAAAGCTTCTGTTGTCGTAAACATTCTCAATCCCTTTACTAATTCCATTATGGACAGCTGGAATTTGTACATACTTGTAGGTTGAGGACCGATATGTTGTGTATGAAAGGTAATTGTTAACCTGTTAGGGGGTGGGAAGATTTAAAATAATTCAAAATAGACGCTCTACCCTGACTCCTGCACATTTTTTATTATTGTGTATTTAAACTGAAAATTGTCTTCTAATCTAGTTTACTTATTTATTTTTGATTAATTAATAAATCACACAATTTTCTGTATCAGCCCCTGCTTTGTTAGATTTTAGCTCCAGTGTCCAGGGAATGCATCCAGACCATTCGTGTAAACCTGAGACAAGGAAAGATATTGTTTTATAGTGTGGATCATTAGTGCAATAAGCAAAATAAGTGTCATAACTATTATATATACTGTATTTAAAGACATTGCAGTAAGTAATTTTCGGTATCTAACTCTGTATAATAAATCACCACTGTCCCAATAGTGGGTTTCACACACCCATGAATGTAAATACACAAAAAAATTGCAGATATTTGCAGATAAATTAAGATTTTTTTTGTACTGTACAGATCTATTTTAACATTTTATCTTCATCTCATTTTTTGGTTTTACATTTGTGTTTTTGTTGTGTGGCTGCCTCAACATTGAAATTTCCCCTCGGGGATGAATAAAGTACTCTATCTATCGATCGATCGGTCAGAGTTTAAAAGGTGGTGACACACAGTACCAGTCAAAAATTTGGACATGCCTCCTTTGTGCTTCACTTATTGTCCATGTTATCGGTTCCACTTACTGAAAAGATGAACTTTGTAGTGTAGAACAGACCATAGTCCATCTGCATGTGGACTACAGTACATACTGTGTTCTCTAATGGTCAGGACTCCCAATAGGAAAAGGAAAAGGAACTACAGCAGAACTGACAATAAACAATACACCACCCAAATTATACCTGTTCTGTGATGCTCCTGACCAACAGAGAACAGGAAACCAACACGAGCATTTATTATATTCCAAGTAGTAGAAAATAATGGATAACAACAGATAAGACCTTTCAAGCTGCTGTCCTGAGTTTTTTATTATTATTTTTATTGAAGTAGTTGTTATCTTGTTCAAAAATGACTGTAAAATGATAAATGTGGAATTTTTGGGGGGTATTTTACAGGACTCACTGGCCATACAGAGGTCGTGCGAGTGGTCTATAACCCAGAAGAGTTAAGCCTGGATAAACTACTGAAGATATTTTGGGAGAGCCATGACCCCACTCAAGGTAATGTGTTTATAGGTAGAGACCTTTTTTTCTGGATAGTCTCTGGAGAGGTTTGTTGTTTAAAAAGTTATGAGGATCTCATGGGATCGAAACAGCTACAGACTGTTACTGTGTCTCATAGGAGAGATTCAGAATGCTCCGTTGGTATGCATCATCGTGGGGATACATGCCCAATGGGTTCATTTAGTGTGTGTGTGTGTGTGTGTGTGTGTGTGTGTGTGTGTGTGTGCGTGCGTGCGTGCGTGTGGGTAAGGGAGCGCACAGAAATGTGCACAAACATGCATGAAGGGCTTGTCCCAGCTGAGGTCCAATAGAAGATGGAATGATTAACAAAAGGCACACACACCTCCTTTTGCTTCACTTCTTGTCCATGTTATCACTTCCACTTACTGTAAAAATGGGCTTTGTAGTCCTACAATGACAGACTGTAGTCCATATGTTTGTGGACTACAGTATATACTTTGTTAGTCCCCTTTACTTTGTTCTTTAATGGTCAGGACCCCAATAGTGCCACCGCAGCGCATGCACTCTTGGCCAACAATCACTGGTGTTGCTCCTTGAACGACGTCGGAGTGGTGAGGCATCTTAATAAAGATAAAGATTTTGTAGGGAGTGGTAGCTCAATGGTTAGGGTGTTGGACCATCAATCGGAAGTTTGGGGATTCAAATCCCAGGTCCATTGAAGTTACCAATGTGGGTCCTTGAGCAAGACCCTTAACCCTCCAGGGTTCTGTATCAACCCTGTGTTCAGATCCCAACCATCAAGTTGGGATACCTGGAAGTCGCTTTGGATAAAAGCGTCTGCTAAATAACTTAATCTTAATCTGATGGTATGATTTTTCTCAAAGAAATAATCAGGATTATACGATTATAATGAAATAAATAATTTGACCAAAATTTTGCTAAAAATCACATGAATTTATGTAATTGAAACACAAAATCGATTTATTGTCCTCAAATAAAAGACAATGCAATGTACATATTTATATCCATTTTACAATTTTTTTTATTCCTGTACAAATTAAACAGACAAGTATATCTTTATTTTTGCTCTCTGCTAAGTCTTGGCTACCCGCATAATTTTCTTACGAATGTCGCCATGACGATGGCACACTCACGGTTAATTAATTGTAATTACTCGTTGTTAATTGCAAAAACGAAGAATTAATATATATTAAGTTACAATTGAAACCCTGTGTGCATAAATACTTAATTCCACAAACCCTGTACAGGTTTTGATCTCTGTGTAATTTACATCAAGGTCACCCGGGTCATATGATGTCAGGTTAGGTAACAGCAACTAGACCCGAGGAACAACCTTGAAGACAATTTACCACCTAAAGACCTTCATTATTTCCAAACTGCGCTGTCCCATCAGATGGGATTAGAGGGGGCAGCAAGTTCTGATTGGCCAATTTCAGCGCAGGGATGTGGATATATCTCTGTAGGCGGTTTCTTCATGCATGCATAACTCATGCTTAGTGCATCAGCTCACATACACTCACGCTGTCACACCACGGTGTGTGTGTTCATGTGATGCATTAGTCACTGCATTGCATTTCTATCTGCTTTAAAAGCGGATGGCGCTCGTGGGTTTCTGTGGGTCCGGTATGTCTCCTTAGAGGTGTGCATCTGGGTCTGTATGTATATGTATGTATAAGTAAGGATGTGCGTGGTGTCTGTTTGCGCACGCACGCGTTTCCATTGCATTACGAGAAAGAAGTATTCAGCCGTCGTCTCCTAGTTCAAAGGGTTCTGCTCTCAACGGCGTGACTCCGAAACTAACCAATTACAGCCTGGATAGCAACATTCCCAGCCAATCATACGCTTCCAGCACACACTGCTTCGTACCCCCAATCTCATATCCCAGCAACTCTTGCTCCGGCAGTGTCTCTAGGCCATGGCATGCCAAACACAGGAGCATGCAGTAGGGGATAATGTGCATGTCCATGTGGCGAAGACATGCGTGGCCTCTGACTACAGCGGTAAAGCCTGGAACGGTGCACCTCACCGAAAGTCGTGCGTAACACCTGACTGGAATTGAATACATCAGTTAGGTGTAGCCATCATAGTGACTGTGGCTTAATATAGATCTAGTGGAAACCGCCGAATTGCACATATGTGCATAAAATAGTCCCGCTTCACCGTTTTAGCAGCTTATTACTTATCTATGTTGAAGGAACTACCCCCAGTCCCAAATCCGCACTGGTCCCCACAAGTCTGGCACGCGCTTGGACTAAGATAAGAACATCTTATCTGTCACTTCGGTTCTATTCTCTTGCCATGTCCTTTCCATTTTCCGCTCCTCTCCACCCCACCCCAGTCAGTACCACAGCAGCTCCATCGTTCCTGGATCGTCCGATCCCCGAGGCGGCCTGCTCATCCCCACGCTCCCCTTTTATCACTTAGTCACTCTGTGTATCCCTCCCCCACTCCCTCTCTCCTCTTTGGGGGGAAAAGAGACATTGGCTTTTTCTTTTCTTCTGCTTTTTTCATGACGTCTTGAATTTTTTCAGTCTTTTTTTTTTTTTTTTTGGGTCATGCGGTATTTGCATTGAAGAATCAGAATGTGTGTAAGAAAGATTGCTATATGCGTTTGGAAGACAAGATGGAGCAGGTCTTTTTCTTCATCCTATTTAAGTGCTGGCCTGATATTAGAATGTTTTTTTTTTTTCTTTTCATGCCAGAACCATCAGACTAACGGCTGACCTAGAATCATTTTCTTGTTTTTGTTTCACTACACTTCAAATATTGATGCATTGAAACTCCTCCCCTAGAATATCTCAAATGCTTTCTTTAAGTGCTGGAGTAATCAGCTTGATATATATTATACATTTGCTGACTGCTTAACAGGTACTGTGCTGTGGTCAGTTATAAAACAGGTGGTTTCGGACTTCGAATCTTGATTGGGTAGGCTGTTTGTTCAGCCGTGATATTTTTGACAATAACATGTGTGATACAATACATACAATATATTTTCCATCATAAATGGTTATATCTTGTTACTCCGCAATGTAATGTTCCCTTTAAAAATTATTTTTTAATGGAAGACCAGTTTATTAATAATTGTGTTTTTATTATAGGATGTTTGTATCCATTTTATGAAAGTAATAAGGCATTTGAGGTTGTTTGTGTATTATTGTAAGTAAGTAAGTAATTATTTATTTATATAGCGCTTTTTACAACAGTGTGTCATCACAAAGCAGCTTTACAGAGTCCAAAGCCTAAACCCCCAAAGAGCAAGCAGAAGCAACAGTGGCAAGAAAAAACTC
>JAOUQT010064353.1:0-10442 GCA_025769995.1 Xyliphius kryptos
CACACACACACACACACACACACACACACACACACACACACACTATACAGGGCAATTTAGAGCATTCAGTTTACCTTTATGTTTTTGGAATGTGGGAGGAAACCAGAAAACTCTGAGGAAACCCACGCAGACACGGGGAGAACATGCAAACTCCACCAAGATTGGGATTCGAACCGGGAATCCCCAGTGCTAACCACTAAGCCACCGTGTCGCCCCTTATAAATACCGATTTATTAAGGTTTAAAAATATGTAAAATGCCTTAAATGATGCGTGACCATGTATCATGGCATCACAATTTTTATATTGCCACAGGTCAGCTTGGATCAGTTAAATCTTTTGGACTAATAATAACGTGTGTGTGTGTGTGTGTGTGTGTGTGCGCGTGTGCGTGTGTGTGTCTGAGAGCTCAAGTCTGTTATTTTCTTCATATCTAAAGCTGTGTTGTGCTTAGATTTTGGCAGCCCTCCTCCTCTTTCTTGGCAACGAAACTTAATTAGCACTTTCGTAGCACCACAGACCTGTAACTCCCCACTTAGACAGGCCACGAGGCACAGTCTCCTCCCTACCACAGAGCTCTTCTGTTGCCCATATTTGCTGGATGCAGCTGGTTTCAGCCTCTGGTCTCTAATGAGAGATTTAGTTGTGTATGGCATTGATTTGTGATGATGCCATCAACATAGATTTTTTTTTTTAATTTGGGAGACTTATTTTAGTTGGAATTGTGTGTTTTTTAAACACTTTCAAAATGTAAACTTGAGCTGAGTCGTGTTTTTATATATATATATATATATTGTAATGAGCTTATGCCAAGTCTGTTTTGGTGGATAAAAAGTGCATATTAAAGTATTAAAGAATCATATTCTATAAGTCATCGTGTCAAGAAGGTAAGCTGGCAGAGGGTCCTGCTTTTTCATGTGGAAGTTTTTGTGATCACCTAAGCATTGTTTTAGACCATTTATAATCTTTAATGGAAAAAAAATTACTGTTGTGCTCAAAATTTTACATAAAGTCCTTTATTGACTGTTTTTCTCTTTTTTAAATCATAAACACAACCAAAAACATCCAATCGACCTTGATTAAAAGTTCACATACCTGGTTATTTTAGTCATAAGGAAAGCAAAAGAATTATCATCGGATTTACGGGAAAAGGTAGTTGAACTGTAGTAAAGTAACCAGGGAGGGATTCAAAATTATATCCAAGGAATAGATATACAAGTCAGCAACCGTGATCATGAATGGAAAATCAGGGGCTCTGTGAAAACCTCGGTTAGGTAGACCAACAAAAATTTTGGTCACAACTGCCAGGAAAATTGGTCAGGATGCAAAGAAAAACCCACAAATGACTTTAGCTGAAATACAGGAGGCACCTAAAGAAAAATGGTCTGCATGGTCAAGTCGCCAGAAGAAAGTCGTGACTGCTCAAGTATCTCTCCTAAAATATGCCAAACAGCACAGAGACAAGCCTCAAAACTTCTGGAACAAGGTCATTTAGTGATGAGACCAAAATCAAACATTTTGGCCTCAACCATAAACATTACATTTGGAGAGGTGTCAAAAAGGTCTATGACAAAAGGAACACCATTCCTACTGTAAAGCACCGAGGTGGATCACTGATGTGTTTAGGGATGTGTGAGCTACAAAGGCTTAGGAAACTTGGGGAATGTAGCACAGGATCAGCAAATACTGGAGGCAAATTGCTCTCATCAGTCTAGAAGCTGCGCATGGGACGTACTTGGACGTTCCACGAAGACAATTTTTTTTTTGGAATCTATACCTATAAATGCCAAAGCCCTTAGTGACTAATTTCTTCCACGATCTTTGTACCTACATGGTTAAAATGAGTACTTCTCACCTTCTTACATTTGGTGGTTCGCTTGATATCACCATTGACAAGACACCTCCAGTGTCACATCTGGATTTTCCTGAGTACCTACAAGGCTGAAGTTTGGCATTCTGATTCCCTATCATGTCTTTGGAAAAAGTCCACAGTCCTCGCTTTCCTACGTTCGATTGTTTGTTCGCTAACGCAAATAAATGAAACACCTTGGATGGGTTGGGGTCATTTTGTGTATTTTAATTCCCGTGAACCTCACTCTATATTAATGAGTTCATTTAAAATATATAAACTCCAAATGCGTCACTTATTCGAAAACAATTGCGATTCAACTTTCACATTGTTATCAGGTTTTCTTCCGGTTTAAAGCATGGGTATTCCTCTAGTGGTTTATAAAGCTCAACAATACGTTTGAGGTGTTGAATAGATTACCATAGATCTCAATCAATTTAGACATCTATAGGATGTAATGGATGAACAAATATGATCCATGGAGGTTCCACCTCACAAATTCGAGAAGGTAAAGGATCGCATTCTAACATTTTGATGACATATACCCCAAGACACTGTCAGGTATCTAGTAGAGTTGATGGAGCAGAGCGGTTTTGGCACTGCTTTTACATTATTTGTTTTTTGCCAGTTTTAAACCACTTTTCATCATGATTTGTCATACTTTTGAAGCATCACTTGCTTCTCACAAAGAATTAATATAAACAGCTATTATGTTTTTATTTCATTAGTGTGTTTTTAGTTAAACAATTTCATAACTGCTGTCTTTAGTTTAGATGGTCTAATCATCAGTAGATTGAGTGTACAATTTCGTTTCTGTATTTTATTATACAGTCAGTAAACAAGAGCAGGTACATTACATGGACAAAAGTATTGAAACACATTACACATGTAAAAGCTTTAAAGACCATTCTAATATTGTTTTTTTTAGAACTTCCATTTTTCTAGGAATGCTATGTCTGAAAATTTAGACTGTGTCTAAGACCTTTAGTCGTGCTCATTTATTTATACAAAAGACCACCAGTGGTAGATGAAAGGTTCTGAATTACAATCTCTATTCTAGTTCATCTGAAAGATGCCCTGTTTATTCAGAATTTAGGTTTTGGTACAGCATGTTGCAAATTCATACTGTACCGTGCTGCTTAAAAGTTTGGATCATCAGTAAGGGTGCGCTGTCTAATACACTTGTAATTTGACTGCTGATTGGAAGCAGGTTTATCTCTGGCAGCTCTGCTGGTGGGATTATAAACCATTTACACTTGTGCTTTATGAGGCATCACTGCCGTTTATGGCTGAGTAGAAACAGACATTAGCTAAGTAATGACTCTGATGCTGATTGGGTGAGAGGAAAACCAGAGCAATAATATGTGAGGAGCAGCAACATGCAGAAGGTGGAGTTGATTTTATTGTAAGCAGGACAACCTCACTAAAAATGCCATGATAATGTGTAGAATATTTGTGTAGATTCAGTCTTAATGAAACAAAATTCTCATATTGACGGACATCTATTTTAATGTTTTTTATTGTCTTTTTCATTTGTTTTTAATTTTTTTTATACACTTTTTGAGCTACGGCGCACTTTTTACATGAGAAAACAATAAGTGGGTGGAATAAACTTAAAAATCCCAACCAGAAGAAGTAAATCTTAGATTTGAAAACAGAGGAAAAAATCATACATATCCACAAAGTGCTTGTCATGAAAAGCTAATATTTCGCCCATAATTGAAATTTATGTAACAGGTTTTTAGTACTTGGTCAATTTTTTTTTATTTTTATTAAAAGGTCAAGCTTGCATTATACAAACCCATAAATCTGTCTAAAACAATACTGTTATAGTATTTAAATTGTAGATTGGGTTACATGTTCAACAATAAGGTTTTGAACTTTAAAATGCTGTATGTGATGGTTGATTATGACTAAGACAAAAAAAATATGCTAGTTAAAAGATACCAAACCGATGAAAGCTTATGGGGTTAATTACTGAGTCAGACAACACTTTGGCACAGCCACTTAATAACGCAAAATCATTTGTAGTGACTAAATATTTTTTAACCAATTAAGTGAAACTGGACAATTTTCTTCGGCGCTCTTGACGATCTATCGGGGCAAACTGGTTGAAAATCACGGGTCTATTTATTCAGTTGATAGCATTAGCTTCCAGTTGATTCATAAGTAAGGTGGTGGGTTTGAAGTCGGTCTTCTTTTCAGGACAAAAACATTTTTCACATTCAACTCTCTAAAACCTGTCTCCATAGAACTCTGTTCTATGTGCAATTCTGTGCAAAGAGAAAGAGCCATACTCAAAGAGAAAATGTGCATTTTCCAATGCTGTTAGAAGTATGTTACTGTTTAATAAAATGTATTATTTTTTATTAATATTTTATGTAGTTAAAATGTATTTTACCAGTGGGTTGCAATTTTGATAATAGGTTGGCGTGTTTGAGGTGTAAGGAAGAAATTAGTGGTGTAGATCAGGGAAGAACCTGTGGAAAAATCAATAATTCATGTGAAAGCGATTCCTCTCTTGCTCTCTTTTTTCCACATACACACAACACACGTACACCCACAGATTCCCTATAATCCAATGGATTAGTTATTAGAATGTGGAATTACAGGTAATGCATCATTCTAAATAATGAATGAATGAATAAGTACAGGGCAAGGTGAAGGTTCCCTTTCTCCTTTTTCCTCACCAACACTTTATTGTTACCTTACAATGCATTACTATTATTTACTAAATTCGAACATAGAACTGTTGAAATACAACCGGGCATGGATTCCAACATTTTATAGGCAAGGGACGCAATTCTTCATGCAGAACGGGCAACAGTTCTGTTGTGTTGTAAGGTGTAGGATTACTGTGTACTACACTGCACTGCATGACCTCTATGAAGTGTTCAATAACATAGGGATCTAGTGACTTCGTTGGAAATTGTAAAAGTCCAAATTCACATTTTAAATGTGTGTGGTGGTTCATTGCTTTGTTGGAAGCTGAACTCCTGGGAATTTAAAGGAGTTGGAGTGTAACTTTAGAAAAGAGGCATACTTAGTGTTCACCTGTCAGAGACATTTGTAGACATACCAGGGTTTTTTTTGAATGTCAGCCAAACAAACCCCATACCGTTGTGGGACCACCACTAGCATTACAGACTTCTGTTGTCATGTGGGATCCATGGCTTCATGGGATGGGTTTTTCTCCACACACAGATTTTTTTTCATCTGCCTTAAACTTTTAGAAACGGGATTTGTTACACAAGGCTGCTCATTTTCAGTCATTAAGTGTCTAGATGTGTTGCTGAGCTTAGACTCACAGATTTTTGTCACACTATAATCAGGGGTATTTGATTTGGGCGTTGGCTTCTAAAGCACATATCTTGAGCAGTACATTGCATTGCATCATGATTATGTCTGTGGAGGCAATAGTATGGAGTTACATGGGGCATTGTTGCACATATTGCCTGAAACGATCACATTCACACAGGCATTTTTTGCCACACTGCAGGTCATGGGTTCGATGTTTTGCCAGATATTTCTTTTTGTCACAGTGCACTACAATATCTGTATGTAAAAATCTAACTCCACACATGAGCTGTTAAACTTGATTTACAATTGCTTAAATTGTTATACAACTGGTAAATCTGAGTCCTCAAATCTGATTGGCTGAGCTGTTTCTGTAGCTGTGACATTGACAATAATGCACACCCCTGAATGCTTAACAGTCATATCAGTAAGCGTCATACAATACATAATTTAAAATCATGTGCTATAAATGTAAATACACTGTAGTGCAGGTGTGCCCACAAATTTCTGGCCAGAGATCGACTTTTTCCAATGGACAGGTAACCATGATACATTTTTTTTTTTTTTTTTTTTTTTTTTTTTTTTAAGGTTCAATGTTTAAACCGGTTTATACATATGATGTAGATATTAGAAGCAATAGAAGGCAATCCAATGACAAAAATAATTAAATAAACACATTTGTTCTAGATTTGATCTGAATGGTGTCAGCCAGGTGGGGGTAGTCTGAAGCGTAGCTGCTGATACTAGTTCTCAAGCAGGCTTCCAAATGATCATCAGTAAGGGTGGACCAATATCTGGACTGGGCTGATTTCCAAAGTAGGTTGATCGAGAAAAATGTTGTCAACAATTTGACACATTTTCTTTCAATCAATGTACAAATATCTGTTCATTAATTGCTGCTTCATAAATATTTATATTCAACATCTCAAAACGTTACTCTTACACTTCAAATATCCTAATAAAATGTAAACACAAATATAACTTACAAACAACAGCAGGGAGTACCAACAAACTGGAACCATAAGCTAACAGCATGGCAACTCTATTCTGAAAACACTGTGAACCCTGACCTGATTGAGACGTGATCAAATTAACCAATGAAAAGTCAGTGCCAGTTTCATTCCAAAAAATAAGAATAAATGCAAAACACCAGCAAGAGGAGAAAAGAATCATAAACAAGTGAAAGTCTCTATATGACATGCACTGTGCGATCGACGTATTGGGTGCCACGCCTGCAGTATCGGCTGTTTTTTTTTAAAAAATATATAACTATATATTTTTAATTTATTATGAACTGTAATCTTCAATATGGCCACTAAATGGCATTTATAGATTGTTAGAGACTATCAGCGATTAACCTTCACTGGACTGGATTACATCATGAAAGATTAGTTTATTAATGACTTTGTTTTAATAAACCCATTATTGAACCAAACCTTGTTTTTTATTATGGTGTGTTTGTAACTGTTTTATAAAAGCAATTGAAAGCACAACTGTTTTATAAGATTAGGTTGTGCATTCATGTGAATAAATCCTGGGAAGGAGTTGTAACTGTACTCTTTGCATCATACCCAGCAACACCTCTTTACCGTAATTTATTCATAATAACTCATATCCTGTCAGTCCTTATTACTTCAATAAAGTACCATACTCACAGGGGAAACAGTGCTAGACACTACCTATAGGTTGTGGTAGCTTAGTGGTTAGGGCCTTAAACTGTCAATCAGAAGGTTGTGGTTTCAAATCTAAGGTCCACTGAAGTTCCCATTGTGGGTCCTTGAGCAAGACCCTTAACCCTCATTGCTCCCAGGTGCAGTATCAACCCTGTGTTGTGATCCCAGCCAAGTTGGGATACTTGTAAGTTGCTTTGGATAAAATAACTAAATGTAAATGGAATGTTTTGGTGTAAAGCTCCTCTGTACCAGTTTGTTTTTGGACATTTCAGTATTTTTAAATTTAATAAATTCCTCATTGTTTACCATCTTCACATACTGTATTTGACATCAATATTAGTGCATTTATAAGTTTTGTACCAGGAATTGTATGTAACGTAACAACATCTCCGGAATTTGATAAGACATACAATTCCTTAATTATGATCCTTGATAACAAGGCTTTTCCAATTCCTTCTTGTAATAAATTCCATTCATGCTTTCTATAAAATTGAGTGTCCTTGGGGTTGCTGGTAAAATTTACTGAAGAGAGGGATTTTGAAGCAAAATGGACCTTCAATAGCTAAAGGTGTTCAGTGGGAATGTTTGGTATGCAGGCCATAAAAGTACAACAACAACCTTATAAGTCAACAAAATGTCTTTATGGATGTGTTACAGCCACAATGGAAAGAACTCTTTCCGGAATTTTTGGAGGTTTCTTTTTTTTTAAATAGCATTGCATGCTGTATCATTATCAGGAAAATAAGGATGAAGGCTTCTCTCAAAGCAGCATTTTGAAAGAAATAGTATTTGTGCTCTCTGGGTTCCACTACACTAGAACAATGTAATTCACATTTATACCGATAAAAATCACACTCGAACCTATTTATTTGTTAAAAAGTGTAAGAATATGAAACCAGCAAAAACAAGGCCAGAAGTAAAAGAACAATGTCGACTGACAAGATTACTATGCACAATTAAGACTCCGAATAGTACAGTGTGTGACAGGTAAAACTTTTTTTTACTTCTCCAGAGAAATTATGCTTCTTCTATTACCAATCTCACTCTCTCCAAGTGAACCCACAGTAGATGACTTCCAGTTCTCACAGTTTCTTTTTTTCATTTGGTGTTTCTGGCACATAGTTAGACACATACCGGGCAGCAGCCTTTAGTTCAGGATTGAAGTGGTGCCGTGGGATCTGGAGGAAACATCATGCATAATAATGAGGACAAACTCTGGGGCTGATCTGCGCCCACCACACGGCCGTTAAACTACCTGCCCATCAAGATTCATCAACAAAAAGGCTTTTCTTCTTCAGCAAATCTAAATCTGTGATGAACAGGTTTCAACCAGCGGATCATAGAACAGCATCATTATATTTCCGCACTGGAGAGTGATGTATGTTAACAGTAATATATAAAAATATTTGCGCTCCCCTGGTTAAATGCCATGCATTTTATTGATTTATTTTTTTAGGAAGGATAAGTAAACACATTCTTTACAAGGAATAGCCATCTGCACATATTAATACACAATTACTGTTTATTTGTTTCAGCTTACATATTCAGTCAACCAGTGGTATTAGAGATGTATAATTCAAGCACCACTAAATAAAACTTCATTTGATTTATAGATCAGCCGATGCAGTTGTATATTCGCTATTATGGGGTGTAATAATGCATCAACAAAATAGCAAACGATCTGCTGACATGGATGTGACACACAAATGTTGATACATGAATATCTATCACATCTGTTCCCACATTATCCACCTAATTACACTTTGTATACTCATGTGCTGAAGGTCAGAGTATTTGTGAGCGCTTGTTGCAGAACTCGCTTGCTGTATTCTCTCTGTACATTAAGAGATTCCAAATCACTGAAGGTTTATTTTAAGGAGAACAGGAAATTGTTTAGAGTAGTGAGTAGTTTATTCCTATGTAGAAAATTTACCCTTTAGGCATTGTATGTTTTGTGGGTTCTAGCAGCCAAAATTTATTACAGAATTGAAATGCACAAATTGCAGTGAGTGAATAATAGATTTCTTTTTTTTTTTTTATCTCAAGGGCAATACAGTACAACACTGCAAGCACAACACTCTCATTTTGTTTTGTTTCCCATATTACACACACACACAACACATTTGTTTTCCATCAAAGCTACAATATAAGGTCTTTTTGTTTTCATCAATGTTTTAGAATGCGTTACCATTGATGAGAACATTAGCATTGAAAAAGTTTAATATTAACGCTCACTTTTAGTTTAGTTTATTCCAAGCCAGTATATACATACTGTACATACACACTTATAGATACACCTGTACCAGTACCATTCCATTGTGTTAATGAAAAAAAAAAAAATTATACAATATAAATAAATTGACAAAGTCTAATACAAAACAATCAAGCTTGAAAAGGAGTAGGATTAAGCCAAGCTTATTAATTCCTACCTCTTTACCCTCCTAAATCATTAAATTATCTAGTTGCTGCCCTTACAGCTTACAATATATATCACAACCATATTCATAACATATTCAATATAATTTACACAAAATAAAATATATAAACAATACAACCATGTAAACAAAATGCCACAATAATATACTTTGTAATGCTGCAGTAAATACCCATTACACACTAATTAATTTAAACAAGGAATTACACCTTAAAAATACAGAACAAAACACACCAGAAACACCTACTGTTTATATACTGTACCATTATTATTACCAACATTATATATTTTTTTATTTATTATTTATATTATTTATAATGAATGTTATTATTTTTTCGTATTTTATCAGCTCAACATAATGATGACCCCCTAACTAATAGCCATGTATTGTGCCCAAATAATTTCTTTGTATTTTGATTTAAAGTTACGAATATTTAAACATTGCTTAAGTCGCTGTCCCAATCGGTTCCAAAGTTTTAATTCTCATTCTTTGTCCTCTTCCAAACATGGCGAGTAGAATTAAGGCCAAAAGGTTCTATTTGGGTCTCATCTGAAAACAGAACTTTTTCCCATGACTCCTCTGAATCATCCAAATGGTCATGAGCAAACTTAAGACGGGCCTATGACATTTAAGTGTATTGCCCACGGTAACCTTGGAAACGGTGGTGCAAGCTCTCTTCAGGTCATTGACCAGTTCCTCCCGTTTAGTTCTGGGCTGATTCCTTCCCTTTCTTAGGATCATTGATACACCACAAGATGGGATCTTGAGTGGAGCCCCAGTCTGTGGGAGATTGACTGTCATGTTTAGCTTCTGACATTTTCTAATAATTGCTCCAACAGTTGATCTTTTTTTCAACAAACTGATATATTTGCAAAGTAAAATGTTTAACAATTGAGAGAGAGAAAAAACAAACATTTCCTCTGATAATTCATGGGAAAGCAGCATATAGAACGGCGGCACGGTGGCTTAGTGGTTAGCACGTTCGCCTCTCAGCGCTGGGGATTTCCGGTTCGAATCTCTATCTGGGTGGAGTTTCCATGTTCTCCCCGTGTCTGAGTGGGTTTCCTCCGGGGGCTCTGGTTTCCTTCCACATTTCAAAACCATGGATGCAATGTAAATTGAATATTCTAAATTGCCCTGTATGTGTGTGTATGCCCAGCCGTGTAACTGGACACAGTTGCACGCCGGTC
>JAOUQT010064363.1:0-10442 GCA_025769995.1 Xyliphius kryptos
AGGAAACCCACGCAGGCACGGGGAGGACATGGAAACTCCACCCAGATTGTAATTCGAACCGGAAATCCCCAGCGCTGAGAGGCGAATGTGCTAACCACTAAACCACCATGCCGCCCATTCTCGGTATCTTAAAAAAAATTAAAAGTAAAGTTGTTTTGTGTTTTTTGTCGGCTACGTTCATGTCCCTTTAAGAGGCTGCGCTTTGTGCTCTCTGTGGGGTAGTCACATGACTATCAAAGGGAATTGTACCATCAATACGGCTGTGAAGTATTTATGTTGGCCATATACATTTTTTATTTTTGGCGTTGTGTGTAAAAATTATCGTTATCGAGGTGAACTGCTCGATATATTGCAATAGTGAGGCCATATCGTCCCAGCCCTAGTGGGTCCAGTGGGTCATGGACACGTTCTGAGTGGGTCACGTTGTGCTTGTATCTCCATATCTATAAAAAGTAAAGCTCTCACACATACTCATCACTAATTTTCCCACTTCCCGAGTACCTACAAGGCTGATGTTTTTCCATGTCTTTGGAAAAACTAAGTACTTCTCATCTTCTTACCATCACTGGTTCATTTGAAATCACCATCAAATGACAGACCCCTCCATCGCCTTTCAACTTTCATGTTATCAAGTTCTTCCCTGTGGTGCAGTATTCTATAAAAGTCTATTGTGACTCAATGACCATGAGAACATGTGTGACCCGCTGAGAACCCCTACTTTACATAATGAAGACCTTCAGCTCCTGGTCCTGTACAGCTGAGAATCGATGGGTGACTGTCATCTCACTGTTTGCGATGACATGCAGCTTTCCAACAGAATCGGCACAGCAGAGCGCCCCCCAGGTTCATTTGCATGCGGCTGGACACAAGCAGCACAGGAGTTTAATTAAACACCGGGGATTTTTCTGCTACGGCGCCACTGCATCTCCCATACCATCCTGTTGTGGGCCCGTGCCAGCCTCTGAACAAGTCCCCGTTCGGTCCTCGACGGCCTCCTCGTCTGGCTGTTCGGCACCGGATGCTCGTAGCAACAGGGATGAGGCCCATATTCCGTCTGTTTTCTGCCTAATCCTATACTAGGGTCACGGAGGGGAGAACATTTCGGGCGCTGGGTAGATACACCCAGGACAGGGCGCCAACCACTGACTTGTGCACTATATGGCGGCAATTCAGATAAAATAAATGAATTCACCTTAAATCCAGGTTTTTTTGACTGTGGAAGGAAACAGGAAGAACCTGGCGATAACCCACATGGACACAGGGAGAACATGGAAACTCCACCCAGATTGGGATGCGAGATTGGATCCCCAGCGCTGAGAGGCGAACATGCTAACCACTCATAATTCCATCCATCTACATATTATCTTTCGCATGATCCTATAGGAGGGCTTGGGAGGGGGGGCTGTTTTTGACTGGCCAGCTAACTCGCCGGACATAAACCCATATGAGACTTTAAGGGGTACCAGACTCAACAACAAAGAAGAGCTGACAGCAAGCATCAGGGAAACCTGGGCTTCCATAACTTCCAGGCACTGTGATGGTATGGGAATCGAACCAGTTTTTGGTTCTTCTGGCGGCATGGGTGGCAGGTCCTGCTGGGAGATGAAATGTGCCTCTCCATACAGATCCTCAGCAGAAGGAATCATAAAGTCCTCTAAAACATTCTGGTAGAGCGTTGTGTTGAGATTGGATTCAAGAAAGTGGGGTTTAACAACACCTGCACCTGCATTGCACCCCAAATCATGCCTGACTGGAGGTTTCACGCTGGACCTCAAGCAGTTTGGATTCGGTTCCTCACCTCGGTTTAGTAGATGATTAGTGTGGCACACTCACTTTAGAACATTCCTGCCCTGCTACAAAATTTGGGCTGATTTCTCCACAGTATTCTATTTTGAATTTCTGTTTTCAGGGGTTTTATGAGCTGAAAGCCCAAATTCTGTAACAAATACTTGAAATTGTTGGGCCCTGAATCTACACTGTGTTCCAAATTATTATGGCTGTGTCCATCAACCAGCCACCCTCCACTCCATCCATGTGGACCATCGAGCGTTGCACGGCACTCATCGGTGAACACTCATCAGTCTTCATGTATCGTTTGGACCACTGGAGACGTTTCTGCTTGTGTGGGGTGGATGGAGGAGGTGAACAGGATGGCTTAAGCACAGCTGCAAACCTCTAAAGGACCCTGCAGTCTGTCCTTCGGGGGACGTTGGAGGCACCAGCAGCTTCAAAAACCTGTCTGCTGCCATAACAAGGCATTTTTGCAGCTGCTCTTTGAACCTGACGTAATAGCCGGTTGGAAAGCGTCCTCCGTTTTCCCTTATCGGCACGCACACGTGTGTGTGTGCTTTGAATCAGCTACACACTTCTTGATTGTGCGATGATCTTGATAAAGCGTCTTGGCGACGTCGACCTAAACACTCACAATTTGTCGCCTCTCAGCCGCCGACACGTCCGTTTTCTTTCTCGTTTTGGCTGAAAATGTAGCTGCTTAATAATGTGGACGGCCTTCTTAAGTAGTCTTGCCTTTAATTGGACCCCCCCCCCCCCCAAACTAAGTAGCATGGGGTTCTGCAATTGTGATATAAAGAGCCCTGACACACAGTGTAGATTTTATGAAAGTTTAATTTTTTTTAGTGGAATTATGGAAATGAATAAACTTTTTCATGATATTCTAACAGATTCTAATAGATATCTCGAATGTTTTTGGAATGCGGGAGGAAACCGGAGAACCCGGATTAAACCCACGGACACGGGGAGGACATAAAAACCACCCAGATTGGGTTTCAAACCTGGATACCCAGCGCCGAGAGGCGAATGTTCAGAGCACTACGCCAGAGCGCCGTCCTTCATCGAAGGTGATTATTTTTAAAAAAGACAAATGCTGCGCTGGCTTTGAAACAGGTAGGTAATTTTCCTCGGCTTGCTGTTATTAACATAAAGTCATTATTCCGCGGCCGCCGCGAGATGCAATGCTGCTTATTTACACGTTAATTTTTAACCTTTTATTTTTCGTGCCATAAACTAAGATCTTGTCTCTGGTTATTTTAATGAAGCCATTATTTCCAGCCGTGCTTATTATTTCCTTTTGGTTGTTTTCCTCATGACCACCTCAGATGATGCCGATATTCAGCGCTGATTATCTGCCAGCGTTATAAATTAAACCTAAATAAATAACTTGCCTGTAATTTTGGAAAACATCATTTCACCCATCAGCACACACATATAAAACATATACGCGCGACCTAAAGCACACGGGGGTGTGCATCCCGTCTCTATCAGTTATTAGAGGCCCCGTGTTTGAAAAATGACACAATGATGAAGAGCTTGTCCTGTTGTCTGTACCGGAGCAAATCGATGTCCACATGTGGAGCTGGCGTCATGGCTTATGTTTCCCATTAAATCAGGCAATCATGCGTCCCGAGAGTTTAAAATGTTTCTCGATGGAGAAAATGGCATCGGCAATCGATTGTTTGGTTGCCTTTTCGTTTTCTCCCGCAGCCCTGACTGGGCTTTAGCTACGCAGGGAGTAGTATGAACCTGTGGTTACTTATCAGGATGCTGAGGAAATGCAGGTCTATAGGACGTTGCCATGGTTACAGTTATGATGCTTTTTGTTCTGAAGTTTTTAATAAGCTCATTAATTAATGCTTATTTTTAAATGCCAGTTGTTTGTCATTTTTATTGCTAATAACTGTGATTGGAGGGTTTCACCTCATCGCGACAGCTTGGTACGTTGATAAAGCCGTGATTGATCAGGAGCAGATGTTCTAAACCTACGAATAATTATGGCTCCATACACTAAGCACGTAAAAACTTTCATGCACTGGGTCATTGTTCAGAATAGCATTATAAAGCAGGTAGTTCCAGTCCTTGAACCTGATTGGTTAAGCCGTTTGGCCGGCCGTGACATTATTGACAATAACGCACAGCTCTGAGCCTTTCACATTCATATCGATGTGGGATATACCGTACATCCCCCCCCCCCCCATGTTTTTTTTTTTTTTTCTATGAACTGCATTTTGTTATTTCACCACTATATTTGTTTGTTAGAGAAACTGGAAACCTGTTACTTGGCGATCAGTGTTCACTTTAAAAACGGGACTGAATTACATCACAAAGATTACATTATTATTGTGTGTTTTTAGAGGGTGTGTGTTAATGGAAATAAAGAGGAAAGAGAAGTAACTATACTCCGCTTCATGTCATGCTTAACACGTCTTTTCTGTGATTTATTCACAATAATCCCTTGCCAAGGGCAATTCAACCATAGTATTTGGTGAGACCGGGAACCAAACCGGGGACCTTCAGGTCGCAAGGCTGGTTTCTTAACTTTAAGTCTACGACAGTCCAGGGTGTGTAGGAACGCCGAGCCATTAAATATGGCTTTTATAATATATTTAATATTGTTATTGGACCTGACACGCCCATATTGACCAAACATTACCAAACTGTGACTCCGTGTCTCGAACCATGGATCTGTGTGCGACCGTACGTCACGAAAAATGATGAATAAAATGCTAAACGAAGCTCTTGTTTTAGATATGATCAATAATTTCATCCACACTTTTCAAAAATGATCAATCAAGGGATTCAAATTACATTTAATACATTTTCAATTAAAAAGCACTTAAAATGTTTATGGAATCGATTCCCATTGGTAACATTGGACAAACCTCAGAATAATTCTCCGTCCGGTGACTAATCGTTTTTAAAAGCAGCTTGAAATGTCAGAGGGAGTGGAAGCGTTTTTCGATTTGGGTAATAAATTTGGGTTTAAAGACTTTATCCATCTCCTCTGAGAAGATCACTGACTCAGGAGTCGAATAAGAATCTGTGCGGTTCATGGGTTTTATGTGTTTGTTAATGTATACACATCATAACTCGTTCCCCCTTTGCAGCTGTGACTCCTTCCACTCATCTAGGAGGGCTACAAGGTTTGGGAGTTTTGGGGCATTTTTGCTCATTCATCCTGATCAAGGGATTTATTCGATCTCCTGTATCTACAAACAGGAGTTTGTCCTTGCAGACGCTTTTATCCAAAGCGACTTACAGGTATCCAAACTTGGCTGGGGTCAGAACACGGGGTTGATGCTGCACCCTGGAGCCATGAGGGTCAAGGATCTTGCTCAAGGACCCACATTGGTACCTTCAGTGGACCTGGGATTTGAACCCACGACCTTCTGATTAATAGTCCAACACCCACCCTAACTGAGCTACCCCTCCCTGTCCTCCACATTTAACCCATCCATGCACAACCTGGGGAGCAGTTGGGGATAGGTACACTTCAGCCGTAGTAATTGGTGGGACCGGGAATTAAACGTTGGGATCTTCAGGTCACAAGGCTGGTTCCTTAACCACAAGTCTACGACCTTCCCCAACCGTCCTAAACGGTGTTTAAGAAAAGTCAGACAAGTTCATAAAGTATAGCAACAGGGCTTGTTTCACAATCTACGTTCTTCTCAAAGATGTTTAGTAGGGTTGAGGTACTGTACCGTGTCTGTACACACATTGTTCCTTCTACACACGCTTTGTAGTTCTACAGAAACACACCGTAGCCTCCTGTTGTCCTATGTATTCTGTTCTTTTAAAGTCAGAACCCCACAGTGCAGCTATTATTTGGGTGGTGAATGATTCTCCACACTGCAGTGTCATTAACGTGGTGGTGGTGGGTCAGCAGTGCTGCTAGAGTGATTACAATGCGTTCTCTCAACGTAGAACGTGAGAATGAGAAAGACCGTCATAGGATTCTGCTGATGGGACATTTGAATTAGTGGATTATTTTCAGTCCAGCAAAGATCATGATGATCGGGGTGTGTGGTAGTTTGGTGGTTCAGGTGTTGGGCTGTTGATCTGAAGGTGATGGTTTCAAATACAAGGTTCAATTCCCAATGTGGGCCATTGAGCGAGACCCTTAGCCCCCATTGCTCCAGAGGAACTGTATTACGGTAAACCCCGTGTTCTGACCTCAGCCATCAAGTTGGAAACCTTGTAAGTGTCTCTAAAAGAAAAGCGTCTGATAAATGACCTTATGTAGTGTATAGATGTTCCACATCACACATTTACACACCACCACCACCATGCCAGTGTCCCTGCAGAACCAGGAATCATCCACCACCCAAACAATGGGTGCTGTTCGGAGGTTTGGTGAGGGTCCTAACATGGGTAAAGGGGATTAACGCCACATGTGGAGAAATAAATGGACAACTGGAATGTAATCTCATTTTGTTATCTTGTTACCATTTATTGATCTACAACACTTAAAGTGAATGTGTTGGAAAGGAACACGTCTTTTTTGCATTGACGCTGTCAACAAATGTTAAATTTCAACAAATTCTCGGGGTAAAATTACACAAACCCTCCACCCAAATGTGTGTAATTTATCAACCGAACACATCGCTCATCAGCCATTGACCATGTCATTGTGTTTGACCCCCTGGTGGCGTCAGGTTAGCTCCTGTGCCTTTCGCCATTCTGTGACAGAGTTTAAATGAAGTGAAGTGCAACATAGCAGATGTGTTTTGAACAAAAACGCTGTATGAGTAAAATACACAAACTACAGAGAAGTCCCTGATTAATCAACCAACCACGTCGCATGTCGGTCATTTGGACGCCGAGTTTAACGACCCGGACGTGCCACTGAACGTATTTGATCGCGTCGGGTTCGCTCTCCTCTCCTTTCGCCACTCGGTCTGTGACGTAGTTTAAATTGAGGTAACCACAACACAGCAGACCTTTGTTTTTAATGTTTTAAATGAAGTTCTCTAATCAGCCATTTGGGACGTCCATCACGCTCGCCACTGACCGTATTTGATCCATCCATCCATATGTAACGCACTATATCATATCTACTGTAAAAGTGCTTTGTGGCTTTGTTTTGGTCATCCTTACCTAACCCTTACCCTAAACCCCCCCGTTCAAGAAGAATTTTTAAACACCTAGTCTTAACCTAACCCTAACCCTAAGCCCTAACCCTAACCCAGGCCGTGACTTACAGATTGTAAATATATTACTATAGTTACTAACTTATGTAGTTAAACAACATACAACAGCTAAGAATGAGTGAGCAAACACTTGTAATTCTCTGATGAAATGAATTAGTAATTATTTATTCTTTGGTTTTTGATTCTATATATATATATATATGACTCAAAACACTTTATAAAAAGGGTTCATTTTGTGTAAGCGCGACACATAAGTGTCAAAACAATATACACGTGTGTGTTAATTATTATGACACAAGATATGTGGTACAAACTACTCATTTTGTCCTTCTTTGGACATGACGATGTGTTCAGTCAACAAAAAATGTGTTACTATTAACACGTGTGTTAAGATCTTCAAATGAAATTCATCCGCAAATTCATCTTGAATCCATGTTTTTAGACTGTGGGAGGAAACCCGATAATTCAGGCAGAACATTGTGACTCCAATCAGCAAAGAAATCAAATCTGGATCCCCAGGGCTGAGAGGTGAACATGCTGATCACTAAGCCAGGACTACATACTGTAATTATAGAACTACAAAGTGCATCCATACAGTAGGGGGAGCTGATAAAATGGACCGTTTCCGTGGAAACAGGATGGTGTGTATAAAAGTGGCGGATGAGTGTGTACGCAGGTGTTTTATAAGCGAATGGGACGGACATTCAGCTCGGAGGCCAATAAAACGCCAATCTATGAAAATGTAAATGTTATTAAAACCCCAGAGTCCTTAAGTGGAATCAAATGTATATCAAGCCTTTGTTTGCCGCGTTATTTTTGATAAGCAAATGCATAAAGAAGCTAAAGATTATTTATTGCCTTCGTAATAACTCATTGGTAATAACTTCAGCTCGTGCTTAATTTCACGTGGGAACCATTTTGTGGAGCCGTTGGAATAAATTTATCGGCGAGACACGACTTCAAGTCCACATTGCGTTGCTATATGATCCACCTTTCTGTAATGACTCGCATTTAAAACCCAATTACAGGCGTACATTAGTCATGATATAGGGAGCAGATCATCGGCGGCACCGTTGTAAATCCTCCGCATGGAATGATTATGATGTAAACGCTGTGTTTTTTTTCCCCGCGCTCTAAGAGTCCTTTCAGATTAATACCGACAATATCTTGTAGATCTGTTATCCTGCTCGTATTTCTCTCGCACTTTCTCTCGTTTATCTTTGGCTCGTTTACGCCGTAACTTTTCTAGCTGAGATCTATCTATGAGCGTCCGCGAGTGATTTAAAGCCGAGATGAATCTTATAAATGGAATTCGCTGCCTCGTTTAGTTGATTGGTGATGGATAGAGCGTCGGAGTCTACGGTCGTTTTTCCGAGTTTGAAAACAGAAGGTGATCTGGATCATATGTACCGTAGGATAAGTAATTATTCTAAACTAAAAACCTGTCTGGGTTTTGATAGACACAGGATTCATAGTGGGGGGACAGTTGTAGGTGTGGTGCAGTACCAACCTTGGAATCTGAAGGTCCCTGGTTCGATTCCTGGTCCTACAAAGTACCACAACTGAAGTACCTTTGAGGAAAGAACCCAACACCCATTGGTCCCTGGGTGCTGTATACAGGGTTGCCCACCGCGCCGGGTGTATATGTGTGTCAGTACAAGGTACTGACTGACCTACAGGACAGTCTCTGGATCTGCCCCCTCTTACCTTCAGTCCAGCTTTACTTGGTACACTCACAACTCGTTCACTGCCCTCTAGTTGACCAATGTCGCCCGGTGATTCCAACTCACCGTGGCGCCAATTCTCACTCCATTTCCTTCACCATCATCATGCTGAATGGTGGAACGACTAGGGATGAGCCGGATACTCGTTTCACACCGGTTGTATCCGGTATGGAGACAACATTTTTTACGAGTTCAAGCATAACATGATTAAAACTCAGTGTTCGTGTTTTCAGTTTCACGCCCCTCCGGCTCTGCATTCTGTAGCGGGACTTGCGCACGCGCACACACACACACACACACACACACACACACACACACACACACACACACACACAGACTAAGCCCACCAATGAGTTTCTCCAGTCGGTGAGTCACCGTAGCAAAGCACGGCTAGTCGGCTTGTAGTTATATATAATACAGTTGGTCATTTAGCGGACCCTTTTATCCAAAGCGACTTAATAGTTGGGGTCAGAACACAGGGTCATACAGAATCCCTGGAGCAATGAGGGTTAAAGGTCTTGCTCAAGGAGCCACATTGGTAACTTCAGTGGTCCTGGGGTTTGGACCCCCAACCTTCTGGTTGATAGTCCAACACCCTAACCACTGAGCTACCACACCCCTCAGTTGTATATAATGTAATTAATATATACTGATAACTAATTGGTAAGTGTAAATTACATTTGGTTATGCAGTAAAGACACCAATTAGTGCCTGACTCCAGTGCTGAAGTTGTGCGTCTTCGTTGTAGAGAACCTCGTCTGGATGGAGACCGCACTGCAACATTAGTCCAGGTCTCTTTTAATGGACCAAGTGCATTAGACCGCTTCACAGGCCGAGCGCCGCTGGGGTTTTTTTGTGAAGTTATAAAAATCAATCAAGTGGCGACTTGTCGAATCAAACGTGGGTTTTTGACAGTCGTTCTGTGTTTGTGAGGTCAGAGCTGAATCAGACCCGAAATTGCTATTTCCTTTTCCATTGTTCTCAGAGCTTTACAAAAGCGACTCATAATTGCTGGTGTTGTCTTCAATTCATGGTTCCAGCGTGGAACCAAATAGAGCCAGCGCCGTCGGAACAAAGACTTTGTGACCACGCGACAGAATTCTTTAAGCTTCCTTATCTCAAAAATATAACGCAGGTCCATTTGTTTGTGTTTCTTTCCCTTTCATTTCTTTCATTCCTTTTCCGGCAAACTGTTGCGAAGTGAAGAAGGTGAAACCAAAAAAGAAACCTCTTCATAATAAATTCACTCTTCTTTATTTTCCGGCTAAACGTTCTGCCTTTTTGGACGCGCGTTGTCTTAGTTGAGATCAGCCGTTGCTCATTTGTGCGTTGACCTCGTGCAGTTCTTACATCTGACGGGTGAACAGATTGAATTGTCTGCCATGTTGTTGGACATTACGGAACCTCTTATTTCGTCTAAGTTTCCTTCCAGTTTTATTAAATTGTGTTCTAAATGATTCTGCAAATAATATTTTCTCCGATTTTCCAAAATGTTCTACATCAATTGCAGTCATTGTAATTTTCCAGGCATCAACTTTTAGAGTACAATTGAAAGGTTTTTCAACAAACTGCCCATGATAACAGTATATTTTTAAAAAACAAAAACAAGAGTTTTCAACCTTTTTTTATAAAGAACAAAGAAATGTTCCTGTGTGATATTATAAACATTAGCAGGTTCTTACAAACTGAAATCAAAGTGTTTTCAAGTCCAAACTTTATTCTAGATGATGTTCCATTTGCACATAGGACCCCTTGTTCTAAAGGAGCTTCTCTC